>PGFW01029400.1:0-13328 GCA_003123925.1 Haematobia irritans | reverse complement strand
TTATCGTAGGAAAGAAGTGTGTGGATTCATTCTTCTCATTCATTCATTCTTTTATCTTCTGTATAATATCCTCAGATTCCAAAGTAGCATCCGGGGTGGTGCCATCGCTGTAGGGTCGCCAGAACGTAGCAGTAGTGCCAAGTTTCGCAAAAGTAATGCCAATTTTCATTCCCCCCCTCATTATGACAGGTGATTATGCTCCATTCGTGTTCCACCATTTGTTCGTGTCAAATAAAATTTGGCTCTCTCTCTCTAACATTGAATGAGTGTAAATTTAAAATTTCCATTAGCCCAGCAATACTCATTGACATTTCCAGATGAATTAAAATCATTGATCTATGTTTGGTAAACTCTCCTAATGGAAATACATTCACAGGTTTCCTTCACCTATGTCATTTAATGCTAATTCAGAGTGGATCTATGTCAAAGGCAAATGTCAATTTGGATTAGCATACACGCACTCACTCACCCTTCAAGGCTAATGCAGCCTTAAATATAGCCACAAAGCTCATTGAATTTCATCCAGTTGTTCATCACTCATTGAGAATTGAGGCATGTTCCAATTTTCATTAAATTTGACGGAAATGCTCACGTCAACACTCATCCATGTCAAATGTAAACATTTGAATAGCCAGACATCAGCCAGTGTATACAGTAGCCTGCATTTCTTGTTCAACTGGCTTTCGGTCGAATGGAGCAAAAAGGGCTTACATAAATAATTCGAAATTTTCGTTAACATCCTTCTCCACTTGGCATCAATTCGGCGATTGCATTGTACATTCCACGCGACACACTGGACACACAAAAATTGTCAGTTACAGGCAAAAAATAGATAAGCATTCCAATGGATTTGTTTTTATTCGTAGATATTGTCAATTTAGGACTATCATGTTCAGCTAAGAGACTGCAACTACGACCTACTGCTATCTAATGAAATGCTAAACTTTAACATCAGATACAGAGACTCCAACACATGCTTACTTCTCAGTTTCCACTTGCATTTGGTTGATTTGCCCCAAAGCGCAATTTATGAAACAACTCTTACACGCGCATGAATGTGAAATTTCAGCACTTTCAGTATGCAGAAGACAAACGTATGTCGAGGCCGCAGTTGCCTGACAACATACGTAGAACAAGGCACATCATAAGTGTCTGAAGGAAGGATAAAATTAAAATGGAATAAAACGAAAATTAATTAAATTTATTTTAAATTTATTCGATTTAATTTAATTTACACTTGAATTAAATTTTCATTTAAGTTATCCTAATTTCTTTATAAGGTTTAAATGGAAATTAGTCATTTCATTAAAAAACCCAGTCAATTGCCAAATGTCTTCCGTCACATTATAAGGATTTATCCTTCTGCTGGCAAGCACCAAAGGACTTGACAAATGTTGTAAATCCTATTCCATACACATCGGAGCCGGTCAAGTCAGCAGGCACATTGCCAAATGTCCATTATATCTGGCCACAGATTCGTTGCTGCGTGAATAAATTATTGCATAACATTAATGCATGATATGTGAATATTGAATGCATTTATTTGCTCCACCTCCAGGATCTAGTGAAGTGATATTTTTGGGGGTTCTCAAGGAGTTTACTAGTTTTGTTTCATTTAACTTTGATGGATGTGGTGATTTTATTGACACTTACAGAATGGAGGAAGCGTAGGAGGGCACTTATGTTTAAATTATGATGAAAATTGATTAATTCAAAAAAATTTTATATTTAAACTTTTTTGAGAGTCTGCCTTGAAGGATAGTCAGGCGAGGAAGAGGATTATAACACACCACTAAATGAATACGCGGATTAATTGTATATTAGATGTATGTGAGCTATAATTCAATAACTTTAAATTATTAAAGTTAAACAAGTATATACGGCCGTAAGTCTCGGCCAGGCCGAAGCTTATGTACCCTCCATCATGAATTGCGTAGAAACTTCATCCTAAAACCTGCCATCACACTAACTCGACATTACTTTAAGTTGCGGTAACGCTTGCCGATGGCAAGTATCTTAAAACCTCCTAAACACCATCTTCTTAAATGTATGTAAGTCCATACGTGGTATTATATTAAATCAAAAAAGATCGAACCAATACCGTATATAATTTCAGTTGACAACAGTGAGCATAAAATTTTGACAAAATTCTATACAGAAATAAAATTTTAACAAAATTTTTCTAATAGAAATACAAAATTTTCTAAATTCAAATTTGAAAATTTTCTATAATAAATTGCAAATTGGTTATAGAAATAATTTTGAATTTTCACAAAATTTTCTATAGACAAGAAAATTTATGGAAATTCTATCAGAAATGGAAATTTGATTTCAAAATTTTCTATAGAAAAAAATTTTTGACAAAATTTCTATAGAACAAAAATTTTGACAATGCTGAAAATATTCTATTATGAACCAATAAAATTTTAACAAAATTTTTCAAAGAAATTAGAAATTTAAAATTTCTTAGAATAAATTTTGCAATATTTTATGGAAATAAAATTTACAATTCTTGAAAAACCAATGCGAAAATTTTCATAAAATTTGAAACCGAAAATAAAATTTTAACAAATTTTTTAGAAATAAAATTTTGACAAATTTTCTCTAGAAATAAAATTTTGACAAAATTTTCTATAGGAAATAAAATTTTGACAAAATTTTCTGAAAAAATAGAAATTACTATAAAATAAAATTTTGTGCTTAGAATTATTTTTGGTCTAGTGGCAACCAGTGATTATGAACGATACTGGACCAATTTTTGTGTGATTGGATCACAATTTGGATTTGTTGTTGCGACCATTACTTAACACCACGTGCCTAATTTGAACCGGATCGGCATGAACTTTTGCCTCCTCCAAGAGGCTCCGGAGGGTCATCTGGGAGAATGTTTTATCGTGGGGGCTATATATAATTAATGGAGCGATTATTGGACCAATTCCGTGGCACGGTTGTTAAATTCATATACTACACACCCATGTTCCAAATTTTACAACCGGATTGGTATGAAATTTGCTTCTTTGGAACTTTCGCAAGCCAAATCTGGGGATCGGTTTCTTTTATATGGGGCTATATTATTAATTATGACACAGATGTGGAACCAATTTTTGCATGATTGTTGAGGGACCATATACCAATATCATGCTACCAAATTTCAGGCGGATCGGATGAAATTTGCTATCTCTTTGAGGGCTCCGCAACCCAAATCTGGGGATCGGTTTATTATGGGCGCCATATATAATTATGGGACCGATGTGGTACCAATTTTGCACGGTTGTTTTTAGAGACCATATACCAATACCAAATTTTCAGCCGGATCGGATGATTTGCTCCCCTTGGAGGGCTTCGCAAGCCAAACTCTGGAGAACGGTTATTATGGGTTCTATATATAATTATGCCGACCGATGTTGGACCAATTTTTTTGCCCACTGGTTGTTAGAGGACCATATACCAAATTGTACCCAATTCAGCCCGGATCGGATGAAAATTTTGCTTCTCTTTGATGCCTCCGCAAACCAAATCTGGGAATCGGTGTTATATGTGAGCTAATATATCAATTATGGACCTATGTGCGACCAATTATTGCATGATTGTTAGAGACCATTAACCAAACACCATGTACCACATTTCATCCGGATCGGATGAAATTTGCTTCTCTTGAGGCTCCGCAAAACCAAGATCTGGGAATCGGTGTATATAATGAGCGTAATATATAATTATGGACCTATGTGGACCAATTTTTGCATGATGTTAGAGGACCATATACACACCATATGTACCAAAATTTCAGCAGGATCGGCTATGAAATTTGCTTCTCTTAGGGCTCGCTCAAAGCCCAAATTCGGGGATCGGTTTATATTGGAGGCCTTATATATAATTATGGACCAATGTGGACAATTTTTGCATGTTGTTAGAGACCATATTATACTAACCACCATCGTACCAAATTTCCAACCGATCGGATGAATTTTATCCTCTAATGATGGCTCCGGACAGTCAAATCTGGGGATCGTGATTTATATGGGCTATATGTATATTATGGACCGATATGGACCAATTTTTGACGAGTTATTAGAGGACCATATACTAACACCAGTACAAATTTCAGCCGGATCGGATGAAATTTGCTTTTCTTGAGCAATCGCAAGCCAAATTCTGGGGGTCCGTTTATATGGCGGCTTATACGTAAAGTCGACGATATGGACCAATTTTGTCATGCGTTCGTTAGAGACCATATACTAACACAATGCTACCCAAATACTTCAGACCGGACTCGGCATGACAATTTGCTTCTCTCTAGAGCAATCGCAAGCCAAATTTGGGGGTCCGTTTATATGGGGTATACGTAAAAGTGGACCGATATGGGCCATTTTGCAAATTACATCCGACCTACATCAATAGTAACTACTTGTGCCAAGTCTCAAGTCGATAGCTTGTTTCGTCTCGGAGATTTAGGCGTGTTTCAACAGACGGACGGACGCGACATGCCCAGATCGACCTCAGAATTTTCACCAACGATCCAGAATATATAATACTTTTTATGGTCTTAAGCGCAATATTTCGATGTGTATACAAACGGAATGACAAGAAGTTAATATACCCCAGTCCTAATGGAGGGTATAAAAATAAATGACATCGATGACTTTTCAAGTCTCAGACACGTTGATCTTAGTTATAACAGGGGCTTTAACTCACCGGCATTAGCAGTGTGGAACTGAGAACTACACGACCCCAAGAGGAAAGGAGATTCCAGATATGCTCGCACGGTATAGGCATGACTTGTTGCGAAACATTGGCACATACAGCTACATTTTTCGGCGACCCGCACATATTCAGAGGACAATATTCAGAAGATACAAGGATTGGAGGTCCTAGAGACCCATACACAGGAAGTGACCTAATCAATACATAATCTTTCCGGACTGGCAAGGCGAACTTGACTAGCACGACGAAGAGAAACTCGCGAGACTTTTAGATGATTGAACGTCAACAACTCGAAAAGGGACTGTCGATTACTCAGAACTAGACAGACGTCGGAGGAGAATCCAAGAGACGAGACGCAATGAGCAGATTCTCTCAATCATACGATGTCAAATAAATGTCATGCCAAATAAGAAGGCATAACACTATGCGCAAGGCGGTTATACTGGTGGTAATTACCAGCATCGTATGAATTGCAAGACGTAATTGTTAAAAGACCACCAAGGAAAATACACGAAGGCAAAGGCGCAGAGAGTGACGCAGAAAACAAGAACACCAAAGCCGTGACAAAGAGGCAAGGAAACAATTTGCAATACAGTTAAGTAAGAGTAAGAGATGCGAGAAATGACGGATTAGATATAAACCAATAAATTCCTTGGAAAACTAGGATACCAAAAGTTATGCAGAAACTAGGCTCGAGTATTCCGTGGACAAATGAACGAAAAATGAAATGCGGACATTCGTGGAAAATTTATTCCCAAGACCTTTGAAATAGAGAAGCGAGAAACGATACAGAAGCAGCTCACAAACATTCGTGTCTTTACAACAAGAGAGAAACTGGCAAAATATCTTATCTCCAAAAGCCTCAGGACAAGAAGGCACCTGCGTCCTCGATGGCATAACCCGCAGAGTAATTTAAAGGAAATAGGTAACAAAACAACCCAGACGCCTACTCTGCTATGTACAAACGCTGTGTATAGAAGGCATCTTCCTAGTTCGTGGAAAGGACAAAAAGCCTCAAAGGACAAGAAGGCACACTGGTCCTGATGCTTATTTTATTTCATTTTAATTTTTTTTTTCCCGCAGAGTTATTAAGGAAATTAGGCTACCAACAACCCGAGGACCCTACTTGCTATGTACACAGTCTGTGTAACTAGAAGGAATTCTTCCCTAATCGTCAGCAAGGGCAAGGGGACAAGCGTCGCCATCTTCGTAAGATCATGTTTTTTGATGCTGGTAATTATTCGAACGCTTTTCAGCAAGACTTGACGAGACTTTTAGGACTGTTGGCGGAATCTTCGCGAGACGCAATACGGGGATTTAAACCTAGGAAATCGACACTTGGAGCCCTTAAGGAAGCATCTAAAGCCCTCCTGAGCGAAAACAACAGGGAAGTCACGCTTTGAGATCTATAATTCTACGAAAAAAAAAAATGGCGACGGCTGGATATTAAAGAACGCTTTTCAATAGCCTAAGGGGGCAAACGACTAATATACACCCTAGAGCCATATTCACATAAACGAAATACTTGACGAGAATATGAAAGACGTATTCTCAAGGACACAGTTTTTGATTATACGACACTAAACAGGACCTAAGAGAATGTGATGGTAACCTTCAGCGTGCCGCACAAGTTCAATTCTTGGACACCAGATCCCTGGAACGTGCAACATACGGCAGATCGCTTGAAGACATCTACGCCAGATAATATATTCCTTGTTGAGCTTACGCTGTGTGCACACTGTCGATAAAAGCGGCAATTACTGAAGAGGCTCAAGCCAAACTTCACCTAACTATTGATCATGCACGAAAGACTGGTTAGGGACCACGAAATGCGCCTAAAATACCGAACTGCTTACTTACTAACGAGACGGGCCATCTGCCTCTAGAAATAAAGATGCACATTGACGACATGGTCAATCCCAAGAAATTAGTCAATCAAGTACTTGTCGACTAAGTACTCAACTCGAAAACTAAAGTATTCCAAGCAGTTAGAGTACACACCGGAGAAAAGCTGCTTTGCGGACAACGTTGCGACAGAGCAGGCTGATGGCAAATGTAGGAGGCCCTCTTCAAACAGAAGAAAGATACTCATAGAAATGACAACAGTTATACTCCTCTATGAATATGAGATCTGGGGAGTCGACCTTTACAAAACGACTACTGCAAAGAAGCTGCTTTTCAGTACAGAAAATGGAAACCCTGAGAATCACTTCCGCATACCCCATAGTAGGAAGCAGTCATTCAAATACTTGGGTCTAAGGCTGGACTTGTGACTAAGACTGAACTCGAAACTAAAGTATTCCAAGCAGATAGAGTTACGCATCGGATAGAGTACTCTGCTACGATAACATCACGACCGAGCAGGCTGATGGCAAACGTATGAGGTCAAGTCCAGAAGAAAGGACCACTTCATGGAGATGACTAGACAGGTCATCTCCATTATGGATGTGAGATTCTGGCGCATCGATCCATATAGAGGACGAAACTAGATCGAAAGAAGCTGCTTTCCAGTACAGAGAACGGCAGCTTTGAGAATCACTTCAGCATTACCATTCGTTAAAGGGCGAATAGCAGGAACCGATCCAATAGACTTCCAGACAATTAAGCGTCCAAAGTTTTTTCGCAGGCTAACAACAAAGCGCGACCGGGGCCATGATACCGAACACATCAACCAGACTAAGATAGGAAGATAGGAACGAAACAAAGGGCAGATTGCGACACAACGCTTATAATTGACATAGATTATTGGACCGAGAGAAGGTATGGAGAAGTAACGTATTACATGACTCAAACTGCTCTCTGGTCACGAATACTTTCGAAAACGTTGAATCTTGCATTCGTATGGGAAATGGCAGCTCAAATAACTGGCATTTAGCGAAGAAGAAGAGGGTCGCTGATGATGCCGAAACATACATTCTTTACCATTGTAGCCGGTGAGCAGAACGACGCGACAACGCTAGAATATGGGAAAGTGGAAAATATCTCACGCAGAAATGTCTATCGAGAAGATGGTTACGGAACTGAGAAGAAGTGGGGAGGCCATTAGGCGCGATTTGTGGAACACGTTCTCACAGGAAAAATTGACATGGAGGACCACGACAATGGTTACCGTAAACTTGAATCTGGATCGCGGAAAAGATAGGGTCACGATCACGTTGAGGTTACCCCAATTAATGCGAAAGCGGTTCCGACGGTGGTAATCATTACCCCGAGGGAACAGTAATGGATTTTTTGCTGGTAAGCCATTGGAGTCCGGCACATGTGTGGACACACTGTCAGGTGCATAAATCACTTTTCCTACCCTTACGAGACGAGACGAGAAGATATGGAGAAGTAACGTATTACCATGACTCAATGCTCTCTGGTCAACGAATTTACTTCCGAAAGTATCTGATCGATATGAAGGAAATGCAGCTCAAAGAACTGCATTTACGAAGAACAAGAGAATCGCGAATGATACTCGAACTACATTCTTCTACATAGTAGCCGGTGAGCAGAACGACGGACAATTGCCTAGAATATGAAAGTGGAAATATATCACCGAGAAATGTATATCGAGAAGATGGTGCCCAGAATGAAAGAACTGGGAGGCCACTAGAGCGATTTGTGGAAACACGTTTTCCGCAGGAAAAAAATTTGACATGGAGACTACGACATTGAAGTACCGTAAGCTTGGGAATCTGGATGCGCGACTAGGGAGATGGTCATAGCGACACTTTGAGGTTTAACTCGAAGTTAATGCGATGTAATGCGAACGGTGCTTGCGATGGTGTAATCATACCTCAGAAGGGAAGTGGGGTAGCCATTTTGGAGTCCGGCAACTGGGTCATGTCATTTTTCCTACCCTTATCCAAAAAATTAATTTAACTTAAAATAAATTTAATTACTTTTATTACAGTTTTAAAATTGAAAAATTAGTAGTCGATCTGTCAAACTTTTCGACTTCATCTTTGTATACAAGGTAACCAGTGAAAGGTAAAATGTATTCCACTTTCCCCCCTTTGCACTTCCCTTCCTTTGTTTTTTTAATGGCCTCTTATATTGTGATGCCTTGTTTGAAAATGAAGCATATCTCTCGCCACTCTCCTGAATTTATTCACGTTGTGATGTTGCAACGACAAATGTTTGTCAGGATATTTGCAATGCGACTGAAACCTGCCTCTCAGGATATTTCCAATGCGAATGTGAAACCTGTGAAGTTCGTCCTTCCTGCTAAAGTGTTGCATTTTAATGAAGTTTACAGAAGGATTTATTTGCCAACCTTTTTCGTGTGCTCAGTTGGAACGATTCGTGTGCCAAAAAATGTTCCAGAAAACTGAAGGATTCTATTCGTACGAGTTTTTCTTCTCTTTCGTTTGCTAGCTTGTGATTATCATGAAGGATTTATTATTGATGCATTTTATTTGAATCTGTTGAAAAGCTTTTAGGACTTGGAGATTTCATTACTTATTTTTGTTTCTATAGGACAAAAGCTGTTCGGTTGTGATAAAGAGGATGAAGTACACTTTCATGTCACCATTTCAAAAGAAAATTCGCCTCATAGCGTTGACCTCCGCATTATGTTGTTCGTGGTGAAGAAAACGATGCCTTTTGTTCTCATGGAATCGATGGAAGAGAATGTACGATTTTTTTATTTGCATAATTACTAACATCAACATTGGAATAAATAAATGTTTCCATAATGTGCATGAAATCTTACAAGAAAATCAAAATATAAGTTTCACGTTGCATATTGCGAGCGCGCTCTATAAATAATATTACAGGCTAGAAAAATGCATTACTTGGCGCGGAAAAAAGCTGATTTTTTATACCTCCACCCATATTAACTTTGTCATTTCCATTTTTATTACCTCACCATAGGATGGGGATATATTAAATTTGTCATTTCCGTTTGTTAACACATCGGATAATAATGCTCTAATACCCCAAAAGTATATATATCTGGGGTATGTGTGTGAAATTCTGAGTCGATCTGAGCATGTCGTCCGTCCTGTTGTTGAATCACGCTAACTTCGAACGAACAAGCTATCGACTTGAAACTTGGCACAATAGTTGTTTATTGGAGTAGGTCGGCATGGTATTGCAAACTGGGCCATTATCGCGTTCCACTTTTACGCTATAGCCCCCATAATAAATGGACCCCCAAATTTGGCTTGCGATTGCCTCTAAGAGAAACAAAATTTCATCCGCTCCCGGCTGAAAATTGGTACATGGTTGTTTAGTATACGGTCTCCAACAACCATGCAGAAATCTGGTCTAATATCGGCTCCATAATTACATATAGCCCCGCATATAACCGATCCCACCGCGATTTGGCTGCGAGCCTCTAAGAGAAGCCAAAATTTCATCCGATCCGGCCTGAAATTTGTACATGGTGTTTGTATATGTTCTTAATGACCATGCAAAAAATGGTCACACATAATTATATATAGCCCCCATATAAACGATCCCAGATTTTGACCTTCGGAGCCTCTTAGAGGGAGCAAAGGTCATCCGCATACGATTGAAATCTGGTACGTCGGTGTTAGTATATTGTATCTAACAAAACCATGCCCCAAAATTGCGGATCCATATCCGGGCTCATAATTACAATTTATAGCCCCCATATAAACCGATCCCCGATTTGGCTTACGGTAGCTCTAGAAAACAAATTTCATTCCGATCCGGCTAAAAATTGGCGTTACATCGGTGTTAGTATATGGTCTTTAATAACCGTTGGCAAAAATTGGTCCGGAATCGCCGTCCATAATTATATATAGACCCCATATAAACCGATCCCCCGATCTTGGCTGCGGAGCCTACTATGAGAAGCAAATTTTCATCCGATCCGCTGCATCGGTACATGGTGTTGGGTATATGTTCTCTATGACATGCCCAAAAAATTGGTTCCACATCAGGCCATAATTATTATTGGCCCCCATATAAACCGATCCCAGATTTGAACTTCGGAGCCTCTTATAGAGGAGCAAAGGGTGCACCCGATCCGATTGAAATTTTGGTACGTTTGCTGTTAGTATATGTCATCTAACAACCATGCCAAAATTGGTTCCAATATCGATCCATAATTAATATATTAGCCCCCATATAAAGCCCGATCCCCAGATTTGACCTTCGGAGCCTGTTGGCAAGGACCAAAATTTTATTTGATGCGCAGGTTGAAATTTGCTACGTCGGAGTTTAATATATGGCCTAAACACCCATGAAAAATTGGTCGAACGGTCCATATTATCATATAGGCCCCATTAATAAACCGATCGCCCAATTTGACCTCCAGGAACCCTTTGAAGCACCAAATTCTTTGCCATTCGTCTTGAAACATTTGGTTACGTGATGTTAGTATATGGTATCCAAACAACCATGTAGGAAGTGGTTCCTATCCAGTCCATAAATTATATATAGCTCCCATATAAACCGATCCCCAGATTTTTCTCCGGAGCTCTTGGAGGAGCAAAATCATCTGATTCGGTTAAATTCTGAATATGGTGGCTAGAACTTGGTTCTAACAACACACGCAAGAATTGGTCCCATATCGGTTCATAATTCAATATATAGCCCCCATATAAAAAACCGATGCCCAGATTTGATCTCCGGAGCCTCTTGGAGCGAGCAAATTCATCCGATCGGTTGAAATTTGCAACGTGCGTGTTAGTATTAAGGCCGTTAATTATACCATGCAAAATTGGTCCATTCGGTCTATAGTTATATAAAGCCGATCCCCAATCACACAAAAAAATTGGTCCATATCGCGTTCAAATCAATGGGTTTGCCACTCGAGCCAAAAATAATCTACCAAAAAATTATTTTTCACTACGAAAATTTATTCAAAATTTTATTTCTATAGAAAATTTTGTCAAAATTTTTTCTATAGAAAATTTTTTGCTTCCAAATTTTATTTCTATAGAAAATTTTGTCACAAATTTATATTTCTATAGAAAATTTTTACAAAAGATTCTATCTTTTTACAGAAAAATTTATACAAATTTTATTCTATAGAAAAATTTTCTCAAAAATTTGTATTTCTTATAAGAAATTTTGTCAAACTTTTATTTTCTATAGAAAATTTTGTCAAAAATTTTATTTCTATAGAAAATATTTGTGCAAAATTTTATTTCTATAAGAAAATTTTTCCAAATGTTTATTTCTATAGAAAATTTTGCTTCAAAATTTTATTTCTATAGAAAATTTTTAAAATTCTATGTTTATTACAGAAAATTTATACAAAGAATATTTTTTCTTTTGAAATTTTTTCAAAATTTTATTATTTTCTATAGAACAATTTTTTGTCAAAATTGTATTTTCTATAGAAAACTTTTTTCCAAATTTTATTTCCTAAAAACAGTTATCAAATCATTTTATATTCTTAAAAATTTTTTGGTCAGATAATTTTATTCTGGTATAGAAAATTTTGTGCAAATTTTTTTTTGTATGAGCACAAATTTTGTCAAAGATTTTATGTCTTCTTGTACGAAAATTTTTGCAAAATTCTATTTTACAGAAAAAATTCTTTGTCAAAATTTTACTTGCTATAGAAAATCTTGCTTAAAATTTTATTTCCTTAGAAAATTTTTTTCAAATTTTTATTAGTCTTATAAAACATTTGTCCAAAATTTTTATTTCTATAAATAAATTTTGTCAAATTTTATTTGTATAGAAAAATTTTTCTCAACAGTTCTAATTTTCTATAGAAACATTTTCTCAAAAGTTTACCTTTTTATTAAGAAAATGATATCAAAATTATATATTCTAATAAAAATTTTGATCAATATTTTATATTCATATAGAAAGTTTGATCAAAATTTTATTTCTATAAAAAATTAGTTTGTTTGATTTTTTGTTTTATACAATTTTTTATTATTTAAGAAAAATTTTGTCAAAATTTTGTTTGTATAGAAAATTTTGTCAATTTTATTATGTATAAAAATTTTGTCAAAATTTTATTTCTATCAGAAAATTTTTTGCAAAATTCTATTTTTACAAGAAAATTTTTACAAAATTTTTATTTCTATAGAAAACTTTGTTCAAATTTTATTACTATACAAAATGTTGTCAACATTTGATTTCCCTATCAGAAAAATTTTGCTCAAAAATAATTATTTCGTTAGAAAAATTTTCTTAAAAGTTTCATTTCTTCAGAAAATTTTCTGAAAATTTCTATTATTCATATAGAAATTTTTTGTATCAAATTCTTATTTCTATAGAAATTTTTTGGATAAATATTTGTGATTATATAGAAAAAATTCTTGTCAAAAATGTTTATTTCTATAGAAAAAATTTGTCAAAATGTTATTTTATAGAAAATTTTTGTAAACATTTTATTTCTATAGAACAATTTTGTCAAACATTTTATTCTATAGGAAATTTATCATTTCTATAGTAAAATTTTTTTAAAGTTTTATTTTTACTCAGAGAAATTTTTGTCACAAAATTTTATATTTCGTATAGAAATTTTTGTCAAATTTATTTCTATACGCAAAATTTTGTCAAAATTCTATCATTCTATAGAAATTTTATGCTCAAAATTTGATTTTCTATTAAAAAATTCTTATTTGCCTTTTTTCTGTAGATTATATTATATTTTAATTTACTTTTATTTATTTTAAAAATCACAGTTGTTTATCTCTCTCTCC
>PGFW01029393.1:12291-27624 GCA_003123925.1 Haematobia irritans | reverse complement strand
TAAAATTTTAACTAAAAATTAAGACCCAATTGGCAAAAATAAATGGGGTTTTTTGCCAAATAATTTTCCCTACCAAATACCCCTTTTTTTTTCCCGCCTTTTTTTTTTTCAGAAAAAAGAGCTGGCCACAAAACAGGGCCTAACTTTAACTCCCTTTTCTGCATTTTGGGGTTCCCCAAGGTTTTTTTTTTTTTTTTTAGTAACCTTTCCGATGCGGGCCCAAAAAAAGCGCCATTTAAGTTTTTTCCCCGTAGAAGGGGGAATCCCGGGGGGCCATTTTTTTTTTTTCTTTTTCACCAAAAAACCAAAAAAGTCCAATCCTGTTTTTTTTCAAACGGTTTGACAAATTATTAAGGAGTAAAATATTTGCGGGCTAGTTTTTTGGGGATTTGCCCCCCTTTAGAAATCCTTGAGAAAAATTTTCCGTCTTTTCAATAAAAGTTGGGGGGGAGGAGAAAAATGCTTGAGGTCCCAAATTGGGAAAAAATTTTTCCCCAAAAAATCCGCAACAAGTTTTTTTCCCCCAAAAACATGAATTTTTTAAGTGGTTTAATTTTTTTAATTTTTTTTTCTTTTTTTTTTTTTCCGATTTACTTTAAAAGCCCTCCCTTTTTTGGTAAAGATAACCAGAACGAAGAGGCCCCCCCCAACATTTCCCGGGCCCAAAGTCCCCTGCCCTTTTTTTTGGCTTTTTTAAAAAGCCAAGAAAAAATTAAAAAAAGTTTCAACTTTAAAAATCTCCCCTTTCTCAAAAAACAACAAAAAAAAAACCAAAAAAACGGGAGGGGGGAAAGGGAAGGAAAAAAGGAGGAGAGATTAGTAAAACCTAAGAAATTTTTTCCCCCCTTGCCCCTTTTTAAGCAAAAAAAGGCCCAAAAAAAAAGAAAACCCCCCCCCTTTTTCTGGGCGGGAAAAAATTTTGGGCCTTTTTCCTTCACCCGTTCCCTCCTTTTTTTGGCTTATTCTTAAAACCCAAAAGGGCGAGCCCTTTTTTTAGTAATCCCGGAAAGAAAAAATAAAAAATACACTCAAAATCATGAAAAAACTGGGTTTGTGCCCGGTATGAAAAATTTTCCCCCCATGACCTTCAAGCACAAAAAATTCCCCCTTCCCCCAACTTTTTTTATGGAAAAAAAAGAACCCCCGACCCTTTCCCCAAGATTTTTTCCCTAAGGGCCAAACAACTTATTTTAAAAAGCCCCCGGGCCAATTTTTTCTCCTAAAAAAAAATAAAATGGTCCAACCGTTTTTTTTTTTTTTTGGGGAACAAGATTTTGACTTTTTTGTTTTTTTTTTTTTTTTTTTTTTTGGTGGAAGAGAAATGCCCGGATTCCCCGTTCTTTTTACGAAAAAAAAAAAACCCTTAATAACTGCCGCTTTTTTTTGGCCCCCGCATTCGAAAAGTTTAAACCTATTTAAAAAAAAAAACCTTGAAAACCCCCCCATGGCCAAAAAAACATAAAGAGGGAAGTTAAGTTTAAAAGCCCCCTTTGTTTTTTGGCCCGCTTCCTTTTTTTTCCCCCCTGGGAGCCGGAAAAGTTAAAAAAATTAAAAAAAAGAAAATTTTTTATGCAAATTAAAAATTTTTTTTTTTTTTTGGCATTTGTCTAAAAATTAAGGTTTTAAAAAAAAATTTTTTAGAAAAAAAATGGGGTAAAAAAAATCAGAAAAATGCGAAAGGGGGAAACCCCCCGAAAAAAGAAGCCAACCTTGGGGAATTTTGTTTTTTTTTTAAAAAAAAAAAGGGGTTGGGGGGGGGGGGCGGCCCCCGGGGTAAAAAAAAAAATTCCGCCCCCCGCTTTTCAAAATGGGGTTTTTTTTTTTTGGGGAATTTTTAATCCCGGAGGGTTTCTTTTTCCCCCAAAAGTCCCAAATTTGTTAAAAACGTTTTTTGAAAAAAAAACCCTAAAAAATTTTTGGAAATTTTTCCAATTTTTAAATTCTTTTTTTTTTAAATTTTTTTGGAAAAACGTGGTTTAAACAACAATACTCCCCCCTCCCCCTAAATTACTTGGGTGGGGGGGGCCTATTGCCCCCTCAAAAAATTCCAAAAGGGTTTTAAAATTTTTTTAAAAATTACAAAAAAAAACCCAATTTCCTTTTCCCCCCACCCCCCTGAAACTTTTTTTTTTTTTTTTTTTTTTTTTTTTGTATAATTACGTGGGGGGGGGGTTAATCCCTTTTTTTATTCCCCCCCAAATTTTTTTTTTAAAGATTAAATTTAAAAGCAAAAAAAAAAAAATTTAACAGAAAGAAACCCTTTTTTTGTCCCAAAAAATTTTGGAAAGCCCCCCAAAAAGGTTTGAAAAAAGAGGAAAATTAAAACAAAACCAAAGAATTTTTTGGGATTGCCCCCCCAAATTTAACCAGAGAAAATTAACCTTTTTTTTTTTTTTTTGGTTCCCCATAAAAATTAAAAAAAAAGGTTCCGGCCCAAAAAATGGAAAATTTTTTTTTCAAAAATGAAAAATTTCTGGCGGGAATTTTCGGGGAAAAGTAAACAAAAAAATCCCCCCTTTTTTTGCCGGGGGGGGAAATATCCTTATTTTATAAAAATTTTAAAAAATATTCCCCCCAATTTATTTTTTTTTTTTTAAACAATTTTTTTTTTCCAAAATAATGAAAAAATTTTGGAAAATTTTGGGTTAAAAACGTTTTTTTTTTTTTTTTTTTCTTATTTTACAAACATTTTCTCCTTTTTAAAAAATTTCAACAGTTAAAACAAACAACGTTTATGGGAAAAAAAAAAACTCAACAAAGCAAATTTCACACAAGAACAATATATATAAGAGATAAAATAATACTATATAAGAATTACAAAACATGATTTATCATATAAAAAATATATATATATATATAAACACACATAAACAACATTATAGGATGATAATATATATATATAATAATATAAATAGGAATATATATAATATATTACCACCTAACAGAATATCACAAAGAAATATATATACAAATATTAAATCCAAATTTTAAATAACTAACCATATAATATTAAATAATAATTCATATAATAATATATATCATATATGGAGAATTGACAGCGACAGAAATATAATATATATAATATAATGGAAAAAAAGAAAAATGAGATTAAAAGATTAAAAAAAACAATTTTTATTTCTTTCCGTTTGGAAATGGCAAAAATCAAATTTCAAGCCCCCCCCCTTTTTTAAAAAGTTTTGCCCAATCCCGTAAAATTCAAAAAACCTAAAAATTTTCTTTTTTTTTCCCCCCCGAATTAATCCGACCTTTTCTTGGAAAAATAAAGTTGGGGAATTTTTTTTTTTTGTATTTTTTTAATTTTTTTTTTTTGAAATAAAATTAAAGGGCCGGTAAAATGTTTTTTTTTCCTTTAAAAAAATAATTTAAAAGGAAGGAAAAAAATTATTTTAAAAATTAAAAAAAAATGGTTTTTTGGTCGGAAAAAAGCCCCCCCAAGACCCCACCAAAAAAAAAAAGGTTTTTTTCCCACCTAAATTGGGGGGGGGGTCGGGATTTCCCTTTTTAAAGCCCCTGGGCCCCATGGACAATAGGGGGAGGCCCCAAAAGGTAAAGGGTTTAAAACCTTACTTTTTCCCAAGGATTTATGGGGGCACCCTATTTTTCCCCCCGAACAACAAACACAAATAACCCCTCCTTTTAAAATGCCCCCTTAACAACCCAAAAAAAATCCCGCCCCCCAACCCCCTTTTGTTGGGGGGGAGGAATGTTGGGGAAAAAAAGGGCCATAATCACAAAAAAAAAAAGGGTACAAACAAAAATGTAAACCCATGAAAAAAAATTGTTATTTTTCTGGCCCCCCCATCTTTCCTTTCCCTTCAAAAAAAAAAAAACAAACAAAAACCAAAAAACGGGAAGGAAAAGGGACGGGAAAAAAGAAGAAGGAGAAATGGCAAAAAAAAATTAAAACAAATTCCCATTTGTTTAAAAAAACCAAATTTTTTTTTTTTTGGGTAAAAACTTTTTTATTTTTTTTCGGGGAAAATAATGCCCATTTCCCAAAACCAATTCCCCACCAAAAGTTGGCCCGGAAAATTTCTTTTTTTGTTGTAAACAGTAGACATTTTTAAAAAAGAAAAAGTAATGTTTGGGGGTTTTTCTCTCCTTTTTTTTGTCCCCCCGAAAAGGGCCCCGCCCCATTATCCCGGAAAAAAAGGTACCTTTTTTTTACCTCTTTTTTGGGCCCCCCCCCCCCCCTTTATTTCCCCCCAAATTGGGGCCCAAATTGCTCTTTTTAGAATTTTCCGAACCAAAAATTTAGACCCCCCCCTTGGGGTTGGGTCCTGGGGCCCTTTTTTTTTTTTTCTTTTGACACATTTTTTTTTTTTTTTTTAATTTTAAAATAATTTTTCCTCCCTTTTTTTTAAAAAATTTTTTAGTAAAAAAAAATACCGCCTTTTAATTTTTTTCTATTCCAAAAATAAAAAAAACATAAAAAAACAAAATTCAAAACCTTATTTTTTTTTCAAGAGGGGTTTCCGAATTTTTTAAATTCCCTTTTCTTTGGGAAAAAAAATTTTTTTTTTTTTTTTTTAAAGTTTTTGGGATTTTAAAACGGATGGGCCAAAACTTTTAAAAGCTTTAAATTTTTTAATTTTTGGGGCCCCATTCAAACCGAAAAAATGTTTTTTTTTTTTTTTTTTCTAATTTCAAAATTTACTTTCTTCATTTTTTATTTAATCGGTTTCGCTTTTTGCCAATTCCCGAATTTTAAAAATTTTTTTTTTTTTTTTTTTTTAAATAGGAAAGTTAAAAAATTCCATTTGAAATTTTTTTTTTATTCAATACCTCATTTTTTTTTTTTACTTAATGTATCCAAATACCATTTTAAATACAATGCAAATGTTTTTTTATGCCTTTTTTTTATCTGGGTAAAAAAAAAAAAGATTGTTTTAACATTGGTTATCATAATTTAAATAACTTACTTTTTGAAAATTGCTTGGAATTTTTTTTTTTTTTTTTTTTCAACTATTACTGGTGGAATACAAAGAAATGTTTAAAAAAACAACGTTTTTTACAATTCGTTTTTTCCATTTCAATTATGTGAAAATTGTAAAATAATTTTTGAAATAATTTTTTTTTTTTTTTAATTTTTTTATAGATTATTACCCCCGCAAAAAAGGTACTTTCCAAAAAAAAATTCCCGGCAAAATTTCCAAATTTTCTTTTTGAATCCATGCCGACCTTTTTTATTTTTTATATGTGGGCACACAAAGTAATTCTTTTCGGGTATAATGCATCTTCAAATCATGGTTTTTTTATCTTTCCTTTTTTTTCACTTTTTTGGGCTTTTTTCCCAATTTTGGAAGTATTTTTTTTCCTTCGTATATTTTTTGCTATTTTAAAAAAAACTTTTTTTTTTTTTTAAAAAAATTGGAAAAATCTTAAAGCAAATTTTACACGTAAAAAAAATTATAACAAAAAAAGTTTTCAGGGTCTGAAAAGAAAATTGTTTTTTTTGTATTTTTAAAAAATCAACCTTTTTTCTGGATTTTGAACGCATTAGCCACAGTTTTAAATTAAAGAGAAAAATTTTACCACGTTCCAAAAAAAATCTAAAAAAAAGAATAAATTGAAGATTTCAAAATCAAGGTTTTCTTTTTTTTTTTTTTTCAAAACGGTAAAAAACAAAAAAATCTTTTTTGGAACTTTTGAAAACTCCCGATATCCAAACAATTGAGCGGCCGAAAAATAAAACTGCGCAACCCTTCTTTTTTTTAAAAACAATCCAGTTGGGTCTTTCCTTTTCGTCTCGCAATTTTTCCATTTACCATTTTTTTTTTTTCCTAAAAAATTTTTTTTTTTTTTTTAACTTTTTTTTTATTTTTAAGACCCCATGGCAAAAAAAATAATTGTTTTTTTTTGCATACATTTCCCCTTACATTACTTTTCCGCTCCCAGAAAAAGAAGCGCAAAAACAGGCAACCCCTTTTTTACTTTAACTTCCCTTCCTGCATTGGGTCCAAGGGGTTTTTTTTTTTAGTTAACTTTTTTCTCCGAATTTTGCCCCGGCCAAAAAAGCGGCAGTTTTTTTTAGTTCGTAGAACAGGAAATTCGGCCCATTATTTTTCTTTTTCCACCAAAAAACAAGTATTCCAAATTCTGTTTTTTTTCAAAAACGTTTTTTTGACATTTTTTTAATTTTAAAAGAGTTAATTTTGCGCGGCCTTTTAAAGTTTTCTTTTTCTTTTTGGGGTTTGGCCTTAAGAAATCTTGAGAATTTTTTTTTTTTTTGTCTTTTTTTCATTAAAGTGAGAAATGCTTTTTTTTTTTTGAGTCATTGGAATTTCATAACGCAAAACAGTCTTTTTTTTTATTGGGAATTTTTTTTTAGTGTTATCTTTTTTTTAATTTTTTTCTTCCGAATTTAAACTTAAACGCTCCTTGGTTAGAATTTTTTTAAAACCAGAAAACCGAAAGAAGCCAAAACATTTTTCCCGCCCAAGTTTTCCTGCTTTTTTTTTTTTTTTGCTAAAAAAGCAAAAGAAAATTTAGTACTCCAAATCTTCTGTCTTCTTCCTTTTCCTCAACATGCAAAAAATATGTTGCATAAATTCTACATACTTTCCGCTCCAGAAAAGAGCGGCACAGGCTACTACTCCTCTGCATTGGTCAGGTTTTTTTAGTAACTTCGATGCGGCCAAAGCGCAGTTAGTTCGTAGAGGATCGGCATTTTCTTCACCAAAACAAGTCATCTGTTCAAACGTTGACATTATTAGAGTAATTGCGGCTAGTTGTGCCTTAGAATCTGAGATTTCGTCTTCATAAAGTGAGAATGCTTGAGTCATGAATTCATACGCAACAGTTTCATGATTAGTGTATTTTATTTCTCCGATTACTAAAGCTCCTTGTAGATACAGACGAAGAGCCAATTCCGCCAAGTCTGCTTTTGCCAAAGCAGAAATAGTACTATGGCAGTATTGAATGATTTTCTGACATTTTTTATCCCAGTTTTCATCATGATTTGCCTCCTGATCTTTGTATTTGTAGGCTAATTGATATGCCGAAAATACTAAAGGCGGTAGTAAAAATTTAATTCTCAGTGGCCCTCCAGCAGCTAAATGTTTCCGTGCAGTCTGCAATATCTTATACTGCATGTCAGCATCATCCGATTTCAGCAAATGTATGAAACTGAAAATACAATTTGAGTCAGAAGTATTACAAAATATATTTAACGAAACTAAATTACCGTGCAACTATTCCTTGCTCTTCTGCAAACTCATCCATATCTATTTGGGGTTCCTGTCCTTTCGATGCCGCTGTTGATTCTTCGTCTTTGATCAATGGTGTAATTATGTTTAGCACTGCATCAGCTTGCTCAGCGGTTGGTATAAGAGTCTCATATTCCAAAATATTCATCACCAAATATAAAGCAAGCGTTTTACGAGATGTATAATCGAACTTATCCAACAAAGGACAAAAGTTATTCAATTGTATAACAGTTAAGACATTGCTATAGAAATCGATGCATATGCGCAACAAACGTGATAGTTCTTGATTGACCGATAGCAAATGGGAAATGCTGGAATTATTATTATAAAACAAAAAAAAATTATAAAAAAATATTGACTATTAGTGGCGAGTGCAACTACTTACTTATTCATGTCCAGACTTTCAAGTATCTGTGAAGTCGTTCCTAGTACTTTGTCTACGTAGTCCACACGATCTGGATAAACTTTTTGAGCCAAACTTAGTAAAGCTACTTGTAGAGATATAGTATCTTCCAAAGGCATATCGGAACGGGTCTAAAAAAAATAATTTCCCGTGAACAATATATATAAATTACTATGGGATGATTTGTATGAAAATAAGACTTAGATTTTTGCTTGTAGTAAGAGAAATGTACTAAAATGCTTATAGTGTATATCAAAAATAGATTTTCTGTGAGCGGGCTTCAAAGATGGATACTTGCGAAGAGAAAAAAACACGCTTTTTTATTTGTTTTCTTCGATGCACCATGCCGTATTCGACAATGTCGCTACCATGACTGGTTATATCTATAGTGTGGATAAAATACTAATAACGGAAATGAAGCCAAAACGAGATCATACTTGCACAATATTTTGCCACCTGTACACTGAAAACTTCAAATCAATCTATTCGGTGGTCTTAATGCCGTGGTTCATAGGTAACTCCGTATCCCATCCTTTATCAGTAGAAGAAATGTTATTTAGAAACCAATGGTACGATATTGAATTTAACTCGAAGTAACTCACTCTACCACTTCGTTGATTCGTAATGTCGCCAGCCGATCAATTCAATACAAATAATAAATAGTGTTTTAACAGAATGTTAACTCTGGTCTAGTAATGTCGCACCACGAACTTTAAAATGGGTCTAATGTTGGCAAAGATTTAAACTCATCTGGAGAAACCTTACATAATACATTCCATCAACATACTCTGTGGCAATAGCATCATGCGGCAACTAACATCTTGTTCCAAAATACCGCGGTAATATCAATCGCTGGTCATTCTCTAAAGAAGCAGAATTCCAAATGCGACAAACGTACCAAGTTTGTGCCAACCAATATTTTCAATTCTTCTCTCTCTTTTTCACGTCTTGTCTTTTCGCTGGAGTGTCCTTGATGCTGCATCCGGACCCACAACTTATTCATTTCGGCAAAAATTAGTTAGCACAAAATCTATAGCGTCTAAACATTTTCCCTCGTACTTCATTTTCTGACTCTAGAACATCGGGTAAAATGTTTCTAGTACATTGCAACAAGTAGTTTCGTAAAAACAATCCTCTCAGAGGATGTTGAACACCAAGACACATCTCACATAGTCCTTTAGAATGCTCCGTTCAAGGAAGGGTCATTTTAATGTAACACTATGCCCACAGTTATGGCAAATACAATCGTGTTCGATTGTATTCGAATACTGAACTAGTTCATAATGGTCCGTGCTTCCTTTTCTTTTTCTTTTTCGATACTTCACCTTTTCACTCAAAATAGTTCGAGGGCGACTAGTTCATCCGTTATCACCATATCTTAAAATAATGAAAACATTTAGTATTGATTTATTTTTTATAAGTATTACCAAAGTTATCATTAGTCATAATAACTTATTTCGGAGATAACATCGACGTGCGCAATTCGCTCAACATGGCACTTGCACACTTTAAGGCATCCAGCATACGGTCCTTATCCAAAAAATGGTTCATTTGAAATGCCTGTTTATGTGCCGTGCTTGTGGCTTCTGCCAAAGCTTCTCTTGATCATCCATGCTGTTTGGCATAGTCTGTAAGTAAAATAAAATTTAGAGATATTTAAAGTGAGAAAAAATAACAGTGTTAGTTACGAAACGAATTAAGTAGAACTTTCAGAAAATACTCAAGTTTTCTTGACCAATAAAATGATATGGATCCTAAAGGATAAGCTTTAAGCAAATAAGTCGATTTGCAGGATAATTTCATATTCCCTTCATGCAACATCTTTGTGCTTTGTTTTTGTGCCGAGATGGCTTCATACGAACACAAAAAGTCACAATTTTGTTGTTGATAAATTAACACTTTTCCATACATCCATATATCACCTACATCAACAAACCAAATAAAATGACTAATTCTAAGGAAACATGATGGAACAAAAAACTTTAGAAGGAAATCATACTATTATTTAGTGGCTAACAATTCTACACTTCGTTGAGGGACATTTAAATAATATATTTTGTCACTTACCTTCAGGATCTTCCTACTTTCAATCGATACTAGAAAAGTAAGGCGTTTTTACCTTATCTTTCAAGAACAGTCAATAAAAGGCCTGGTTATTCATCCAAAAACGGCTCGTAGCGTACCGTTGCGTGTCAGCTGTTTGTTTTCGATAAACTTAATCCGATTCTTTGCTTATTACAATCGATTCTTGTCCGTTGTTAACAGATTTGCTGCGATTAGTTTGTAGTAAATCACACAAAATATAGCATAGAGACACCTCCCCCAATCAATCGATTTTTATTATTATATGTAAGTTATTTGAGCATTGTTTAAGAGCAATGTTACCACTTTTGAGGATTTTTCCCATGAATGAAGTCGTAACTTTTGAGTTGGTGATTTGAAGGAGAAGTTGGGAACTTTGTTGGAGATTTTTCGAAAGCCTCTAGGTTATTCAGCATTGTTTAAGAGCAATGTTACTTACCACTTTTGGGGATTTTCCCCATGAATGAAGTCGCAACTTTTGACTGGCGTAAACAAGCTGGCCAACTTGTTCGGACACCATTTCCTGTAAGTTGACATCTCCTATTTGGAGTATATGATCTCCTGATTTCAGCCTGCCATCTCTGTCGGCAACACCACCGGAGAGTATTGTTTTGACTATCACTCCCGAAGTTCGAGCACCAATAATTCCGAATCCCAGGCCAGTCCCATCGTTTACAAGTTCTATGGCTTGAATTTGCACATAATCCGTGGGAAAAAGTTCCACGCCAGAGAGGGACGGCATTTTTGAATGTTGTTCCATTAGTACAGTGTCAGCGACTTCGGTCGTTTTGCTACTTCCGGGACTGTTCGGACCTGAAGTGCTATTCAAAGGCGTCGACAATCTCTCATCAAATTCATACATAACATCGCCACCCCCATTAATGCTAAGAACTAAATTACCAGCCATATCAATGTCAAAGTCATTGGGCAACATTGAAGGATGTTGCGTCAGTTGGGCCTTTAATTCAGACAGGGAATCCTGTACGTGTACTATTGAAATAAATACGGGGTCCTGTAAAATATCCATAATAGTTTTGAGGCTCTCAGCAGTTGCATTTTGTAATTTGGGGTCTTCTTCGATGACGCGTTTAACAGCCTCAATCTGTTGAAGAGCACTCGAAATATCTGCATTCAGATGCATTTTCTCCACAATTCCCCTTAACTAGTATAGAATAATAATCAAGCTAATTGGATAGCACAACACATATGAAACTTATGGTAAACAGCCAATAAACTTGTTTAATACCTCGATATGGGAATCTATAGGTATAGCTGAGGGTATATGTCCTTTTGTACGTTAAAAATTATGTTTAATTATGGCAGAAAAAATGTTTTCTATTATACGACACAAACAAAATATGTACATTCCACGAAATTGGTTAATTTTGCCCTTTTAGTTTTGACCAAGATCAAAAGTTTCAGATGTACCGAAACCATAGTTATAAAAGTTCAAAAAAAAAAAACAAAAACAAATGTTAACATTGTCCAATTTTAAAGCTCAAATTAAAAATGCAAAAAACGAGAGTATATAATCTGAGGTTTATTTATTTATTGGCTTCACATAGGTTAGGTGGTTTGTAGTATGTGTATATACTGAAAAAACAAGAATATTTCATTGACAAATTGTTCACTGCTTTAAAAGTAACCGTGAAGGGACTCTTTTTTTGCAGCTAATCATTTAATATAAATGTCGTCGACCATCAAAATACAAAAGAAAATCAAAACATGATTTCTATAGAACATTTTGTCAATATTTCTATTTTCAGTGGAAAATTTGTAAAGTTTAGGCGAGAGGATTTACCAAAATCTACCAAAAATAAGAAATCTACGGCAGCAGTGGCAACCGTGATAGCGACATTATGGCTAGAGGCTTTCGAAAAATCTCCAACAAAGTTCCCAACTTCTCCTTCAAATCTCCAACAAAGTTCCCAACTTCTCCTTCAAATCCCCAACTCAAAGTTGGCGACTTCATTCATGGGGAAAATCCCCAAAAGTGGTAAGTAACATTGCTCTTAAACAAGCTGAATAACCTAGAGGCTTTGAAAAATCTCCAACAAAGTTCCCAACTTCTCCTTCAATCACCAACTCAAAGTTACGACTTCATTCATGGGAAAAATCCTCAAAAAGTGGTAACATTGCTCTTAAACAATGCTCAAAATAACTTACATATATTAATCAAAATCGATTGATTGGGGGGAAGGTGTCTCTATGACTTAAATTTTGTGTGATTTACTAACAAACTAATCGAAGCAATCTGTTAACAAGGGACAAGAATCGATTGTAATAAGCAAAGAATCGGATTAAGTTTATCGAAACAAACAGCTGAACGCAACGTACGCTACGAGCCGTTTTTGGATGAATACCAGGCCTTTTATTGACTGTTTTGAAAGATAAGGTAAAAACGCCTTACTTTTCTAGTATCGGTTGAAAAGTAGGAAGATCCTGAAGGTAAGTGACAAATATTATTATTTAAATGTCCCTCAACGAAGTGTAGAATTGTTAGCCACTAATAATAGGTATGATTTCCTTCTAAAGTTTTTGTTCCATCATGTTTCCTTAGAATTAGTCATTTTATTTGGTTTGTTGATGTAGGTGATATATGGATTTATGGATTAGTGTTAATTTATCAACAACAAAATTGTGAACCTCTTTTGTGTTCGTATGAAGCCATCTCGGCACAAAAGCCAAAAGCACAAAGAAGTTGCATGAAGGGAATATGAAATTATCTGCAAATCGACTTATTTGCTTAAAGCTTATCCTTTAGGATCCATATCATTTTATTGGTCAAGAAAACTTGAGTATTTTCAGAAAGTCTACATTAATTCGTTTCGTAACACACTGTTATTTTTTCTCACTTAAAATGTCTCTAATTTTATTTTACTTACAGATAATGCCACAGCATGGATATCAAGAGAGGCTTTTGGCAGAAGCCACAGCACGGCACATAAACAGGCATTTCAAATGAACCATTTTTTGGATAAGGACCGTATGCTGGATGCCTTAAAGTGCGCAAGTGCCATGTTGAGCGAATTGCGCACGTCGATGTTATCTCGAAAAAGTTATTATGAACTATGTACATTGGTAAACTATTAAAAAAATAAATCAATACTAAATGTTTTAATTATTTTAAGATATGGTGATAACGGATGAACTATGTCGCCTCGAACTATATTTGAGTGAAAAGGTGAAGATCGAAAAAGAAAAAGAAAAGGAAACGACGGACCATTATGAACTAGTTCAGTATTCGAATACAATCGTACCACGATTGTATTTGCTCATAACTGTGGGCATAGTATCCATTAAAAATGACCCTTCCTTGAAACGGAGCATTCTAAAGGATCTAGTGGAGATGTGTCGTGGTGTTCAACATCCTCTGAGAGGATTGTTTTTACGAAACTACTTGTTGCAATGTACTAGAAACATTTTACCCGATGTTCTAGAGTCAGAAAATGAGCACGAGGGTAATGTTTACGACGCTATAGATTTTGTGCTAACTAATTTTGCCGAAATGAATAAGTTGTGGGTCCGGATGCAGCATCAAGGACACTCCAGCGAAAAGACAAGACGTGGAAAAGAGATGTAGAAGAATGTGAAAATATTGGTTGGCACAACCTGGTAGCGTTTGTCGCATTTGGAATCATGCTTCCTTTAGAGAGTAATACCAAGCGATTGATATTACCGCGTATTTTTGAACAAGGTGTTAGTTGCCGATGAGCTATTGCCACAAGAGTATTTTGATGGAAGTATGTATTCATGGTAGGTTCCCAGATGTTCATTTGCAAACATTAGACCAATTTTAAAGTCGTGTGCGCAATTACTAGGCAGTGAGTTTAATGTTAAAATATTATATTTGTTTAATTGATCCGGCTTGGCGACTTACAAGTCAACGAAGTGGTAGATGAGTTACTTCGTAGTTAAATTCAAATAGTACATGTTTCTAAATAACTTTCATACTTCGTAGATAAATGGATTGGATATCGGAGTCTATTATACCCACCGGATAGGAAAATTGATATTGAGATGTTTTCAGTGTACAGGTGGCAAATATTGTCAGTATGATTCGTTTTGCTTCTTTCCTTATTTGTTTTATTCCACACAAGATATACATCGATGTAGGACAATTGTCAATAACGGCTGTGATCGAAGAAAACAATAATAAAAAAGCGGTGTTTTTTTCTCCTTCGCCAAGACCATGCTTTGAAGGCCGCTCACAGAAAATCTATTTTTGATATACCACTATATAGCTTTAGTACATCATTCTTTACTACAAGCAAAATCTAAGTTTTGTTTTCAATACAAATCATCCCATAGTAATTTATATCAATTGTTCAACCGGGAAATTTATTATTGACCCCGATCCGACTATGCCTTTGAAGATACTAAATCTCTACACAGCTAGCTTTAACTACAGTTTGGTCAAAGACCCAAGCACTCAATAGATATAACAAAACCGCTATAGATCGTGTGGGACTACGTACGACAAAGTACTAGAACGACTTCACAGATACTGTGAACGTCTGGACTGAATAAGTGAGAGTTGTTTGCACTCCAAGCCACTAATAGTCAAATATTTTTTATATAATTCTTTTTTGTTTTATAATATAAATTCCAGCAATTTCCGCATTTGCTATCGGTCAATCAAGACTATACGTTTGTGCGCATATGCATCGATTTTCTAGTAGCAATGTCTTAACTGTTGATAACATTGAATGAACTTTTTGTGTCCTTCTGTTGATATAACCTTCCATATAATCTCGTCAAAAAAAAAACGCTTGCTTTATATTGGTGATGAATATTTTGAATGATGAGACTCTTATTACCAACCGCTGAGCAAGCTGATGCAGTGCTAAAATAATTACACATCTTGTATCAAGACGAAGAATCAAGCAGCGCGCATCGAAAGGACAGGACCCAAATAGATATTGGCTGATTTTGCAGAAGGCAAGGAATAGTTGCCACGGTAATTTAGTTCGTTAGAATATATTTTGGTAATACTTCTGACTCAAATTGTATTTTCAGTTTCATACATTTGCTGAAATCCGGATGATGCTGACATGCAGGTATAAGATATTGCCAGACCTGCACGGAAAATTTAGCTGCTGGAGGGCAACGATGAATTAATTTTTACTACCAGCCTTTAGTATTTTCGGCAATATCAATTAGCCTTACAAATACAAAGATTCAGGAGGCAAACATGAGAATAACTGGATAAAATGTCAGAAATCGCTTTCATCAACTACTGCTAATAGACTATTTCTGCTTTGCAAAAGCAGACTTGGCGGGAATTTGCCCTTCGTGCCTGTGATCGTACAAGGAGCGTTATAGATCCGAGAAATAAAATAACAGCTAATCATGAAAGCTGTTTGCGTATGAATTCATACTCACAGCATTCCTCGACTTTATGACGACGAAATCCAGATTCCGTAAGGCACAACATAAGCCGCAATTACTCTAATAATGTCATACGTTTGACATAGATTGTTTTTGGTGAAGAAAATGCGATCCTCTACCGAACTAACTGCCTTTGGCCCGATCGAGTTACTAAAACACCCTGACAATGCGAGGGAGTAGTATGCCTGTCCGCTCCTTTTTTCTGAGCGGAAAAGTATGTAGAATTTA
>PGFW01029384.1:3193-14624 GCA_003123925.1 Haematobia irritans | reverse complement strand
GTAATACGCACTTAAACATTAAAAACATTTAATTTTTTTTGTGTGGACCAAATTATCGGATTGAAAATAAGACTCAATAATTTTCTTCCTCCTTACCAAAATGAATGATTTGATTGGATTTTTCATAGAAAGCAACATTGTTGATTTCGGTTCTAAATTGACATTTTAGTTTTATACCTAATCGCTTTGCTCATGTGAGTATGAGAGTAACCTGCAGCATGAAGCTGCGGAGCAAATGTGTGGCCCGCATGTATTTTTGGTGATACAGGCAGTTGGGTGCAGTCGGGAGATAATCTACTTATAAATGATACCCGCAACCAGCAATGATTGCGATTACTTCCAAACAAATCTTCTGGCTTTAGATAAATTAACCCAGGCAGTGAATATGAAGAATCATGGACACAACACCACCTCATCTTGTAGGCACTTTGAATTTGAGATAATCATTAAAAATAATCTAATCTAATTGCCTGTGAGGACAGGTGTATGAAAAAAAAATAATTTCAGAAGTGAGCTTATAAATCAACAATATGGTTCACGCGTAAACTGTGGATGCCAAATTGCAGCTAGCCATTCAGTCTGTCCCAAAGGAATTTCGAATATGGTTGTTTAGTTGACCCGAATTCTGTATTCAATTCAGGCATTAGTCATGTAAATCTCCAAACAGTAGTTCGGACTGTGATAGCGAATGGGGTTCACCTCAATCAAGATGTTGAAATTGTTTACGTACTGATAAATCAGATTGTCTTTTTTGTAAACTACTGCAGTTGTGAGATTTAGTAAAATGATAGCAATAAAATTTAAATAAATTGCGTTATATCGACGAAAGCTTTGTTTGCGTATTCCAATACAGAATTTGATTTTTCTTCCAATTTCGAAAGGCAATTACTTCATATTTTGTTGTCGAGCAAGAAACGAACATATACAATAAGTGTCAAGAAAAAAGTAAAAACATTGTTAACATTTGAATGAATTCTCATTTTTAATAATCAATGCATTCTCATACAAACGAAACGAACATTCAAAAATATAAAAACCCACATTCATTTGAATTCGAGTGACTGGCCCTTCTTTCGAATGGGTTTTCGTCGATATACAGGAAAACAGGGCCATAAATATAGGTCTCCCCTTATCAAATTTGTTAAGTTAGATGGTTGGCAAATGAGTGTTAGATATTCGTGAACTCCAGCAACAATAAAATGGGATTGATTTCCAAAAAATGTAGTGTTTGATTCTAATGATTGGCCATATCGTACAATAATTCAATTAACTTATAAACCAGTCCCTATCTAAAAAAGTCAACGTAAACTTGAAATCCTACTTTTAACGATTCAAATTGCTTCCATTGAACTGTCACAAGCAAATTTTTTTGAATATTGGGGAAAAAGTGTGTCAACAAAATCATGCCTAAAAAAATTTTTATTCACCAAAAAGATTTCGAAAAATTTAGAAATAAAAGCTTAAGCCCCTAAGAAAGTCAAAGCTTACATTTATATATTATAACGTTTTTAAATGAACATTAATCAATAAAATAAATAAATGTATAAATATTATTTTATTATATTAATTCCGATTTTCATTAATCTCCGCGAAAGTGCTAGCTAAAGGACTTTTAAACCGTGCTATGGTCTCCTTGCCAGGCAGTTAAAGCCTAATAGAGATACATGGAATATAAAATAGGCTTAACAACTTTAGCAAATCTGAGGCATACGTATCGTCTAGAAGATCCAATTTCCAATTGGAAAAAGAACGTTATGTCTGCCAAAAAAAGTTTGTTAAAAATTTTTTTTTTTTTTACTTTATTCCAAAAATTGACTACAGGCCATTTTTGCATGTAGCTCTTTAGGCTTTAACGCCAGTTAACAGAAAAGTAAATTGCAAATATCTTCTCCTCCGGTTAACTTTAACTCAAAATTTCGTCAGTTAAAATTCCTAACTGGCCTATGGCAATATAAACGCAAGATAACAGCTTCGCCATAAATACGAGTTTAAAAGTTTGGTTAGTCTAACGGAACCACTAACGGAGCTTTATGAAAATGGGGGTTAATATCTTAATAAGCAAGTTTGGAAGTTTCGTAATAAATAAATTTTAATGCAATGCTGAAAATCCTTTTGAAGTCATGTGAACATTTTTGATGTATGTGCAAACTTGATAATAGTTTCCGTTTTCAAAAGTTGTATTTTGATGAAAGTTTTTGCCTTTCTTTAAACAAATAATAATAAATCTATAATAACAGCAAAAATTAAAAAAAAAAAACAATAAGTAAAATCTAAAGTCGGTACCATATCAACTCCTTTAATTTGGTGGCAGTTCATTATCAAGGTTTATTATAAATTCCCGATTTTTGAGCAAATTTTTTTATATATATACCATAAAATCGCTAGAATTGAAAAATTAAAATCGGCTAACACCCTGGGATGTAATCACATGTTATGTAAAAAAAATATGGGAAATAATAAAGCTTGGACAATTTTGATGCAATTTGACAAAAGGAGGGATTTATGATTTATCAGGCGAATTAACATAATGTTTCAGAGAGTATTAGGACAATTGATAATATTTAATTTTTGACTTACTCAGCAGTGGCGATTTTACAAGGTTATTGGTTAAATCTCCATAATATATGTGTCTTGTGCGCATTGTGAAATATATTATTTGGCCAATTAGGGACGTGATTTCCACAAGTTGAGTTTATTTAAATATCGACCATCTGTGAAATTTGGCATTACAGTGTAGAATGATACTACGATATGGGGAAATCACACAGAAATTTGTGTAAAAATGTGGAGTATTTTGGTCAATATATAGATCAGATGACAACCACTTAAAATAGCATATTAATGTATTCTCTGTGGAAACTGTCGAGATCAATTGGGAGGAAACCCATTGAAAAATGGGTCTAAAAATATAAACATTCTACCATATTTCCCCTCTCTGGCGTACATATAAAAATATACTAGGGCTAGAATTACGTGCAGTGATCACTATTTGCATTATCGGGATTCTCCACCAATTGTTTTCCATTTCCGACAAAGTTCTTTGGAAACGTCTTGGAGAATACTCTATTTGACAGTTTAAAACGAAAATCTAAATTTTCGACAGTTAAATGTCGCAAAAAAGAAAGAAAGAATAAACAATAAAAAAGTAAAAAAACAAAAGAATGAAAATAAAATTAAAAATTTTACCTACGGATTTCCACCTGTGCCACTTTTTCGCATGGAAGTTCTTTTGAGAAGATTTTGCTAATTACGATTAAATTAAATGTTCTGTTGAGTTTAAATGAAAAAATATATTTATACAAAAATATGGCCGAAAATAACACAAAAAAGCGATGTTTATGCCCTGTTCCCGTATATCGAACGAAAACCCATTCGAAACAAAGTCAGTCTCTCGAATTGGAATGAATTTGGGGTTTTTTCTATTTTTGAAAGATCGTTTCGTTGTTATGAGAGTACATTTGCTATCAAAAATGAGTATTTTCGAATACTTAGCCTGAGAATTCATTTAAATGTTAACAATGGTTTTACCTTTGTCTTGACACATACTGTATATGTTCGTTTATTATATATATATGAATATATATTGTTAACACCGTTTATTACCCGACAACAAAATATGAAAGTGACTTTGCCTTTCGAAATAAAAAGAACAAAAATCAATTTTCTTTCGTTTGGAATACGAAAGAAAGCTTTCGTTCGAATATACAGGCAACAGGCCATTAATTTCTTCGAATAATTCACGGGACAACATCTAAAGCAATGAAAGGATCCAAAAAGGAGTACATCGTCCATGACAAGCCATGTAAAATTCATTGGAGAAAATTTCGATCCAAGTTTTGCACTACGTTCGCGATCAAGTCCATGGATCCTAACTACTATTTTTCGAAGCCTTCTTTTTTGGCTGGTTGTTAATATTACAATAGTTTGTCTTTTAGGTGGTAATAAGTTGTCCATTGCTACCCTAATGAAGTTGGTTTGGATCTGAAAGAACACGACTTTATACCTCATTTTACATTACACCCACACAGAAAAAAATTTCACGAAAATTTTTTCCAATTAAAAAATTTAAATGAGCTTTAAAAAATATTCTATTTAAAATTTAATTGCATTCAAACAAATTTTTAATTGAAACAAAAATCAATCACCAAAAATAATTAGTATCAATTAATTTTAATTGATCAATTAATTTTTTAATTGCACCTTTCAATATTTTTTAATTGATACTATCCATTCTGTGATTGAAACATTAATTTAAAAAAATTAATTGGACAATTAATTTCGTGATTTGAAATGCGTAGAAATTAAAAATTTCATTATTCGCAGCCAAAAAAAATTTAGAAGTTCTTCACAAAGGCCCACAACTTTAAAGCACTTCCAGAAGATGCACTCCCAAGATGTTCTTTATTTTAACTATCCAGAATAGTTCTTTTTAATTCAATTTTTTATAACTTTGCTTTTTTCATACTTTTAATGGTAAGCTTTAACTTTTTTTTTGTTTCAAATAGGTAAAACAAGTAAGAAATTCATAAAATGGTACAAATATTTAAATTTTGTCGAAAAAATGCTAAATCCATTCTCGAAAAAATTGTGAATTTTTGAACATATTTGAGTCACGCTCGACAAGCGTTAGAATTCATTAAAAATCTATAAAAAATTAATAAAATTGAATTCAAATATCAAGAATTTTTTTAAATTTACATCCAAGAAATTGATATTCGTCACACCTAAAGAAGTGATTGCAAATCATGCAACGGCTGTTGGAAACGGAGAACTTCCGTCCTAATGACAAGCCCATGTTAAATTCATCGCTCTGCGCAATTTTGCACCAGCTCCGGATCCAAAAAGAACATTTTCATTACTATTTTGGACGCTTTTTTGGCTGGCGACTACCAAAAAGGAAAACTTCGTTGGTTTTTGTTAAATTTTCGTTTCCCATGACAGATATATGTCACTATATTTGTGTCGTTTACTTTGAATATCACAAATAAAACTGCAAAAATCACTTGCAAGGAAACTTATCAACGAAGGCCACCAATTGCGAGTTGAATAGTCTAAGTTGAGCCTGAAAATAAATCGGAGCTGCATAGTATTAATAAAAAGCCATTAAAATTGCCCTCACCAAAAACTTATAGCACGAACAAATTTTTATGTAGATATAAAATTAAATTTAGACACAAAATTAATTTTAAGCGAGATTTTCTTTTTGACTCAATAAACTCATAAGCAGTAGTCTTATAAACTAGAGCTTTAAACATATCATTATTTTAATAGTTAACAAGCATTAGAAAAAATAATTTGTGAAGTTAAGACATATATTGAATTATTTCAAGGTTTCCACTTGAATAGATACATACTTTTGAAATCTCGTTATTATTTAGGCCAAATGCTTTTGATTATGTACCAACCTACAAAGATTCCTCCCCCCGGACAAAAAGTAATATAATCATTGCTTTGTATATAGAAAATGTTCAAAAGTTGTTTTATCTATTAAAAAAAAACAATGAATGTACTTCCACATAATTATATATTTATACCCAATACTTAAAATCCCATGTTTTTCAAAAATATACTACACAACCCAACCGACTTATAAGGCAAATACATATAATATATTCTATTTTTCGATTTTTTTTTTTTAGAGAATACAAGTATCGTTTTGCAAATTTCGTTAGAAATTAGTAACTAAACATACAAATTTAAGATTTTAATTACTCAAATATTCTTAAACAAGCTTTGATTCATAAAGCTCAAGAATTTATTTGCCCAGTTCATTTTATTTTTTATAAGCCTTAACTTGCATTTCAGAAATAAGGTATTCGCGATGGAATTCAAACGCTGGCTCGGGAAACAAAAAAAGCAATTGGACTGTCAATCTTAGAGCCCTTCAGCATTTAAATGTGAATAAATCTTTCAGTTCTTGTACTATTGCTCGTTACTATTATGTAAACTTGGCAGTGCCTATATACCCGTCCCGAAATGACGATTTAAACAAAATCCCACGCCAGCAGCTGCGACCAAATTTGCTCGTTATCAGATTCATATAACGAGACGGATACAACACACATATTGAAAAATGAGCTTGGAGCCTTAAGGGCATTGAATTTTTCAAACATTTGCAAGAGCTCACGATTCAAAAAAGTAGGACCTAATATATTACAGGTCAGCCGTGGATCACTCGGGATCCACAAACATATGCAAACTTGGAAATACCTTTCACAGAAAAATTAAGGTATGATCAATCTTCCTGCACGGACTGAAAAAGACTGTTTTTTCATATGTTTGGTGGTAAAAATTATATGTTTGGAACGCACAATTCTTTACACCCCAAATATTTTATTTTGAGTGCAAGCATTATAAAGTTCATCAACTAGCAAAACTGTTTGGACGATATATGCTAATATTTCAGACCATATTATGTTGGCGACATAAAATGCTATTTGTAAATATTAAAATGCTTGGATGCAAACATATATTAAGTTTAGAAAATAGCCTATAAAGCTATATGTGGTTTTAGAAAGAGAGACCTAGAGAGTATGCTGCAAGTAAAATTAATTGGAAAGTAATCAATTGGCCGCCTTAAAAATGTATATACACAACAACAGAAAAATTTCATTAATAAGATTTTTCTACCAGTGTAGGCCTAAGCTTTGAAGAACATAATTATGTTTTAAACAATATTTTATTTGGACGAATCCTTGAAAATATATATACGCTTTGAGCAAATATGTTTTGGAGCATTAAGTTACAGAAACCAGATTTTTGTCATAGGGTGTATCCATTTTCAAAAAGTTGCCAGAATTATCCAAAAAACAGCGACTTTGGAATACTTGTCGGCGGCTTCGCCGGGAATGGATCAAAATACCGCAGCGGCCACTTTTGTGCGAAATGACGTGCTTGTGATGCTATTGAAGCCATGATTTGAACAAATCTAACGCTGATTCTAAAATTTAGACGTTATTTCGACATTTTACTTTTAAACATCAGCCACGCTGTATAGCCACATAAAAACCTATCTTCAGATTTGAATTCTGAAGCCTATTCGAGGAGAAAATTGCATCCGATGCGGTTTGGTATTGCGATTTCAGTTATATGCATTCTAACAAAACATGGTAAAAATGGGTCCATATCGCTTCATTCGGTGGAGGCATACATTTCGGTCGAACTTTCGGACGTACATACTTATTTTTTCTCTAAACGTACAATAATTTCAATCTCTCAGTTGAAACGGAAATTATTATATTATTTTAGTTGAAATTTACCATTTGCCGTTAAGATAAAGTTTAACAAAAATTTCGTTCAAAACTTTTATACTTAATTTTTAAATAAAAAAAATTTGTCGAATACACTTTGGGAAAAAAAAATTATTTGAAATATTTGAATTCACCTGGTTTCAGAGATAACCACCTTGTTATAACAATCATTGGCATCGAATGCGGATTTTCATATATTCTCAATAGAACTTCTATGTGATGTAAAGTATAATATTAAACCCCCATGGAAGCCTCCGTTAGGCCCTGCAACGTTAGGCTAACCGAAGTTTTAAACCGCTACTATAGAACATATCTGCCTATTCTGCCTATAATAGCCACGTAGGGGGAATTTAACTGCTCCAAAAATTTTCCAGTCAAATTTATCGGGGGGAATAAGAAGATATATATTTAGTGCTAAACTGGCAGTTGGGAATACTCAATTTTTTTTCCACTAAGTCCTCGTGCTATTTGACCAGGGTTTACCCTTCACCTTATAATATCGTCAGTCGAGTTTATTTGGGCGACAAACTATTAATTCCAATTACAACGCAAAAAAATAATTCTGTCCCTTCCCAAACGAATTTAGACACCAATTAGTTCGTTGCTCATTTGCTTTTCGTGCTTAAGGAAGTTTATTTGGAAGAAAAGTCATATACTTTTTGTTGATTAAAACGTTTATTCTTTTCCAGGATGATAAAAACCATTTCATAAAGACAACAAAAAAAAGCTTGTTTTTCTGGTAATTGCATTTTCCCCTCAATCTTTCTCACATCACGAGATGTTTTAGTTCTTAGACATCCTTTTCTGTAATACAAACAATGTAGAAGAAATTATACGATTTTATATTTTTTAAATTTTTTTACTTTCCGCACTGGACGGAGAATCGAACGCGGACCATGCACTTTGTAAAGCCAACACACTAACCACTGAGCTATGTACGCTGTTATTGGTCCAATCCAATAGATTAATATTCCATATAAGTTATATTTATATTAGCATAGCTTGCGGCGCCCACGAACCGAATAAACAAGTTTATTTAACAGAAACAAACATTTGTTTTTTGGCACCGGTGGAGCAGTGTTGCTACGTCGGACCTTCATAGCCAAGGTCGTCGGGTTCGATCCCTGCTTCGAGCAAAAGGTTTTTTTTTTTTTTTTTTTTACATTACTATTCCGATATGTTCGGAGATTCCCGAAGAAATGTTCAACCTAGTACCATTGTAGTATATTTAAATTTTTGACTGTAAAATGTGTGTCTTTATTAAAGACAGAAAGTCAGAAAGAACATGTGTTTGATAGAAACGAATGGACCTGTTGTTGTTGTTTCAAAAAAATACTTTTTTATTGAAAAAAATAAAAAATTGTTAACAACGAATTTTTTTTTGGTGATAAAAGTTATAAAAATTTTCGAAGCAATTCAAAAAAACTCTAACAATAAGAAAACACGTTTTCGGTACACGTTTTCCAAACGCTTTTTTTTCTTTGCGTTGCGTGACAGACAAAAAAAAATAAATTCTTTCCTCTCCAAACGAAATTTTAGACAAAAAAAAAGCGTTCGATTCTTCATTGTGCTTTTTTCGAATGTAAGGAAGTGTAATTTGAAGAAAAGTATATTACTTTTTTGTGATAAACGCTTTATTCGTTTTTCCAGGATGTAAAAAAACCATTTCATAAAAGACTAACTCAAAAAATTTTTTTTCTGGCTAATTGCTGATTTTCCCTCACTCTTTCTCACTTTCAAGATTTTTTAGTATTAGCACCTTTTTCTGTAATACATAACAATTGTAGAAGAAATTATAATTTTATAAATTTTAATTATTGTTTACCTTTTCGCCTGGACGGAGAATCGAACGGGACCATGCACTTTGTAGCCACACACTAACCACTGTAGCTAGTACTGTTATGGTCATCAAAGATAAATTATCTTATAAGTTAATTTATTATAGCATAGCTTGCGGCGCCACGGAGACGACATAAACAAATTATTAAACTGAAACATACACATTTGTTGGCACGCTGGACGCAGTGGTTAGCTGTCTGATCTTGTCATTGCCAAGGGGTCGTGTCGTCTCGATTCCCTGCTCGCGAACAATAGGTTTTTTTTTTTTTTTTTTTTTTTTTTACATACATTCTACATATTGTTCGGAAGATTTCCTCAAAAAATAGTTCAACATTACATTGTACTATATTAAATTTTTTCGAACTGTAAAATGTGTTTTGATTACAAGAACAAAAGTTCAGAAAGAACGAATTTTTTTTAGGTGATAAAAGTTTAAAATTTTCGAAGCAATTCAAAAAACTCTAAACCAAAAGAAAAACGTTTTCGCGTACGACGTTTTCCAAACAGTTTTTTTTTCTTTTGCAGTGTACGCACGAGGGGAACAAAATTGAACTTTTTTGTGTTTGCGATTTTGAATTTATAGCCCAATTTTTTAGCTTTTAATTTCGAGCGTCGGCTGAATCCAAAGTCTGCAGATTGGTTTTTTTCTATTCAGCTCGACGCTTTTCGAGATATACCGTTTATGTTCAAAATTAACGCGCACTTCCGCTACATATCATTGAAAATGGTTCACCATATTAAAACTAAAAAAATCCAAAAAAATTCGCAATACATTATTTCTTGTACTTAAACCGTGCTTACATTTGTTTTCAATTTTCCAAGTAGTTTCGCTTTCAAAAGTTTTGAAAAAAAAAAAATAAAATTTTTGCACAAAAAAACAAAATTTTTTGTGTCTTTTAAAAACTCTAACAAATAAAAATGTGACAACAAATCACAGTTTTGCGTCCGAAATAGTTAGTTATATAAACCGTTACTATAGCATAATCTGCCATCCCGCCCAATTTATATTCCTATATGTAATAGGGCAGCCTAACTCCTCAAAAAACTTTTCAGTTAAAGTTAATCGCCTGAGGGAGTGGGAGAACATATTTCCATTTTACTTCTGCTTAACTGGGAAGTTAAAGTCTTACGAAGCTACATGAAAATGTCCCGTAAAGCAATTAGAAAATTAAGCTAATAAAAACAGATTATTTATTTATCGTTGCGGTAGCAAACTCATAAACGCCTATAAATTTTATTGTCCTCTATGGAAAAAAAACTTACTTCCAATTCTTTTCGAAAGACGATTGAATTTGTTTCATTGTTCAGATGTTCCTGGTTTGAGATAACAAGCGACGCGGATTAAGAGCGAGTATTCGATCCAAATTGACGACTATCTCTAAATAACGACTTGCAAAAATTTAAAAACAATATAAGCTAGGTTCTAACGCGAAATATTGTTTGTTGAGTTTCGAAAATGTTTCGGAAATTTTTCTTTATCTGTCTATCACCTCGATACTGGGACATCGCCACAATTTAGTAGATTTGTTTCAAGGTTTCATACATTTTTTCATTTTGCCACTAAGAATGTTTTCGCACCCTAACTTTTCTATAAATGAACTTCTTTCTCAATATATACCATTTTTTATCTCCAAATTTCAAGTTTTATTTTCCATGCCTGTATATCTTTTACTGCTGCATATACATTCATTGCCTTTAGATGGCTTCCAAATCATCACCATGGCCCAATTTTTCCATTTCCAGCAAGTTTTTATTATCTAAGCATTTTCGGATTATTCCGCCCATGTTTAACAAGGGTAAGGACCATAGTTTTTAATCAATTATAATATATATCAGGGACGAATATTCCTGAACCCGTTGTTTTCATTCAATTATCCAAAACATTCAATATATGTAAAACGGTAAAAAAAGCATGCCTTAAACTTACTTCAGGTATGTGAACCAGTTAGACGATATTATCTCGAAAAAGTCATTGAATACTCGGCTTTTTAGAACACTAGATTAATCTGTAAATAAACGCAAGGTTGCATGTATTTTGGACTGGCTTCCAGGCTCCTGCATATCACCATTCCCAAAAGTAACATTACTATAAAAACGATATTCAGTTCTATTATTTATGAAACTACAGAACCATGTGTCTCCCTCCACTGTTATTATCGTCTATTGTTAGACCAGAGATTTGTTTGGCTATCGCAAAGCGTGGATGCGACTAATGCCATACATTGATCCCCCCCTTGGGTCAGTTGCGATAGGTTGGCTTTCAAAACTTCGGCGCTCGTTACCTGCTGACCGATAAACGGAGGCAAGCGCAACCCACTGCTAGGTCGTGGATCAAACTTGGG
>PGFW01029378.1:30208-49102 GCA_003123925.1 Haematobia irritans | reverse complement strand
TGACTTGAGTCTGAGAGTTTGTTTTGTAATGCTGTAGTGTGATGTGTGTGTTGACTCGATAAAGATTAAAAACACACAAATCAATTATTTATCTTTGTTTTACTTACCCTTCCCCCATAATATGACGTCCCTTCGCTAACTCATCAAATGCAGCATCATTAAATATGTATTTGTTTTGGGCTCTATGGTAGAGTTGTGAGAGAGAGCACATTTTAATACCATGCATTGGTATTACTTTGTTTGTTTGTTTAATGCGTTGTTCTTTTCTTGTAAAAAATGCACATTTTTTTGTTTCATTTTGCCCGGGAAATGTAACTCTTTAGTTCTTTTCTAAAAAAAAAGACCAGGCAAAGTGCGAAAAAGAGCTTCGAATTCTGTTGTGAAATAGCGCCACGCATAGAGGCTAAATTACGGGCATTTTCAGCAGCGCCAACAAATGAGAGTGCTGCGATTTGCCCTCTTCCTCTTTGAATTCTTTCTGCCCGCTGAAATCGTAGCATTTTTTAGGTTTCTGGTAAGATGTTTAAAAATGCGCATTTCCTGTACAGACAAAATGAAGGCAAAGCACTTTTTTCAGAAAAGAAAACACCATAAGTCATTAATGGAGAGTGCGGAAGGAGAGGGTGGTGTGGTGATTTAATAGTGAATTGACCTTTACACTAGGCAAGAAGTAATCAAAGGTGATATTAGGCAATTAACTTAGGTGAGAGAAGCAGTTGAATTCTATCCCATGTCCTGAATAATTAACAGTGTAATATAGACGGGTAACAGCATTAGCTCTGGCGGTTTTTAGCTTGACATCGAAGTTTAAATAACATGTTTATGGTGCATGGCGGTGTTAACACGCTTTGATTAATTTGTATACGTTTCCACTCAATTATAGCTAAAATGAAAATTGCATCACACCGAATATTCAGTATAAGAAGCGGCAGCCAGTGCGGCAGTCGATTTAATGCTTCAATTACAATTCTTATTGGGACTCATATTCATTATGCAAGGCATCGCTACACCATATGTGGCCACTGTTTGGGGCTCTAATTTCCTGGGCCCGCATTTTTCTATAACTGACGAAAAAAATTTCACGTAAAAAAATACTGTCAACTATGAGCATGGTGGTCATATGATGCAAAATCGGTCGAAAGATATATGTGGGAGCTTATATCTAAATCTGAACCGTAATGTTGAAGTCGATCGATCTAAAAAATGTATATTGTTTTACTGTTTTGGAAGTTATGGAAGAATTCTCGAATTGAAATTGATGTTTATAGAACTAAATTTTGAGAAATTTTCTATAGAAATAAAATTTTGAGAAAATTTTCTATAGACAATAAATTTTCCGATTCTTTTTGTTTTGTTATTTTTTGGTTTTGTTCTTTAGCATTAAGAATAGGAAAAAGAAAGAGGAAGCACGCTACTAAATGAAACGCCAGCCAACTGAATTCAAACATCGATTGATTTGACAGTGCATAAGGAAAAGAGATAATGTTTGTTTTTGAAATTTATTTCGGCATAAGCCGCTATCATACAAACCTTTTTTCGGGGAGGTTCAAAGTGTGGTTCATTGTTGGGTTTATATGAATCTGCCTTGACTTTATTTCTGATAATTGGTTGTATAGTTTTGCTGGGGGCAAGTAGGAGGATGCCTGATGAGGAATCGTGGTAATTCCGAAACGGGTGTGCGATGCCGTCCATACCAACCATGCTTGTCAGTCTATGGGCTTTGCCAAATAACTTTGAGCAAACATTGATTATCCTCTTTGTTGCGTTAGTATCACTTGTAGTTTTGGGTCAATGTAATCGGTTTTAAGCTGCAATAAAAACAAGCATACGAAATAAAATTTTGACAAAATTTTCTGGATTAACTAAAATTTTGAGAATGTTTTCTCTATAGAGAAATAAAATTTTGAGAAACTATAATTTTTATAGAAATAAATTTTGCAGAAATTTGGCAGCAAATATTTTAGAATTTTTATAGAAATAAAATTTGTGATGGAAATTTTCTGACCAAATCTAAAGAACTAAAATTTTAAGATGACAAAATTCGTTGAAAAATTCAAAATTGAAAAATTTTCACAAACTAACTTTGTAATTTCAACTAGTAATTTTTGAAAAATTTTTCTATAGGAATACAATATTGACAATTGTTTCTTATAGAAATTAGATTTTGACAAGAATTTTCTGATAGAAATAAAATTTTGATAACGATTTTTATTTAAAATAACAATTTTGACAAGTTTTCTATAGAAATAACATTTTGACAAAATTTTCTATAGAAATTAAAATTTGTTTTATGAAAAAAGTTGGACATTTAACAACATTATTCTACATAAATTAAAATTTGACAAATTTTCTATAAAAATAAAATTTTGACAAATTTTAGAAAAATTTTTACAATCATTATAGAAATACAATTTTAAACAAACCTTTCTATAGAAATTAAATCTTTATCAAAATTTTTTAGGAGAACTGAAAATTTTGACAACAAATTTTCGCAGAGAACTAACAATTTGATAAATTTTCTATCAGGACATAACGATCTTGACAATGTTTTCTATACGAAATAAAGTTTTGACAAAATTTTCATATATAAAATAAAATTTATTTGACAAAATTTCATTAGAAAATAAAATTTTTGGATACAACTCTTCTATTGAAATTGAAATTTTACAGAAAATTTTTATAGAAATGAAATTTTTGCACAAAATTTTTCTATAGAATAAAATTTTAGCAAATATTTTCTATCAGAATCACTAGACTCTTTGAGACAAATTTTTCTTTAGAATTAAAAATTTTGAGCAAATTTGCTTATTTTATAGGAACTTTTGAAAATTTCTTTTATACAAAATAAATTTTATACTAAATTTTCTATAGACACTACATTTGGACTAAATTTTTCGTATAAATAAAATCCGTTGACTAGCATTTTCTATAGAGATAAAATTTTTACAATATTTTCTAAGACAAATAAACTTTTGCGAAAAGTTTCTACAGAAATAAAAATGTTGAAACAAAGTATCTATGGGAAGTAAAGAATTATGAGGGACTTTTTTTATAGAAATAAGAATTTTGAGAAATATTTTATAGAAATAAATTTTGAGGAAAATTTTGTATTAAGAATTAAAATTTTGAGAAGCATTACTAGAGAATCTAAAATTTTTCGAGAAAAACCTTTCATATAGAAATATAAATACTTGTGAAAATTTTCTATAGAAATAACATATTTTGACAAAATTTTCTAGGAGAAATAAAATTTTTACAACTCCAAAAAGTTGAGAAAATTTTCTACGGATTTTTCATGTTAGGTCATGACTATCAAGTCGATGTGTGAGTATGGTTAGGTTAGTTAGGTGGCAGCCCGGTTATCAGGCCTCACTTAGACTATTCAGTCTTATTGTGATACCACGATTGAGTGACCTTCTTCTCTTATTCACTGAGTGCTGCCCGGATCCATTGTTTATAGCTCAATGAAACAAGGACTCCTTTTTAGAGCCCGGAGGTCCGAACGGCGTTCCCACATTGGCAGGTGAAAACCACTTAGAGAAGCTTTGAAACCCATCAGAATATGTTCACCAGCAATTATTCTGAGGTGGATAACACCGCTTCGAAAAACTTTTTGGTGTTCTCTCGGTCGAAGCAGGAATCGAACCCAATGACTTGTGTATTGCGAGCGGGCATGCTAACGCATTTGCACTGCACTGGTGGCTCCCACCCATTGTGGCAAGTTCTTCCCTTTTGGTAGAAGCTAGTAACCTTCCCTTGTGGGCAGCTTCAATACTTAAAACGTTTAAATTTCGAAACAATTTACAATTCTAGGAATATTTTATACATTCCGAAAAATTGTCGCTATTAGGAGAGAATCATAAATATACAGTGAAACCTCTGAAGGTGGTTTCTGAATAACAGATAATAAAACATTTTTTTTGCATCACTTAACCACAAGCATGTTGGACCAACAAAATTCAAACTAATAATTTCTTTTTATTTCGTTATATTTTTTGGTAAAATTTTCTTGCAAATTTTGGTAGATAATTGTTTGCCATGAGTGGCAACCGGGATCGACAATGAGTATTATTGCCGCAAGACACCCATTGGATCCTCTCTCTGGCTTATAAATACCACTGTTCCACAAGCAACACTCAAATTAAAGTGAACTCTTTATTTCACTAAAGCCAATTTAACTTTATTTTAGTTCTCAACACCAAAATAGTTCATTATGTTCTTCAAATCTTAAATTTACTACAAATGCGTCGCGATCATGAACTTCGTATGTCACTAAGAATATTCTTGTCATTTTGGGAATTTCAAAATGTCCTTCTTCAAACTACCATAATTTTCTTTAACAAGTTTTTGAAAAAATTGAAAAAATTATGTCTAAATTTTCTTTGAATTTTTCGAAAAAAATATTTACTTATTTTTGTGATATCAGCGTGATGTCAGCGTTTGTAACTACTTGTTTAGCTTTACATTTTCTAGAAATATTAAAAATTTGGCTAAAATTAAACCAAAAGTTTTCTTCTTGATGGGTTCACTGTTTTTCAGTGGCACGAACATACTATTATTGTCGCGTCAAATATACCTTTCGACTTTTGTTTTAACTTTATCATACTGTTAAATACTTACAGAGGCTATGTTAAATGTTCATTACCCTTGTGGGTCAGATGGAATATCAATGTTCAAATAAATTTCAAGTAACTTTTATTTTCTGCATTCACGAATATTAGAAAATAAAATTCTTTACTTCATATGTACACGTTTCTACATTAGTGGTATATATCAAGCAAAACAACAGTTATTTAGGTACTTTAGATATCCTAAATATAAACGTAAGATCTAGTAATGAAATTTGAAAATAAATGACGGCATATTAATAAGAATTCTTAGCAATAGATATATTAATATAGTATAACTTTTATTGTGCTACATGATCACGAATTTAAGAATATTAAATGTCTTTCTTCATATACGACTTCTTTAATTGTGTATATAACATAACAAGTTATTTAGTCTAATATCCTAAATGATAGCGCAAATGCCTAGTAATAGAAATTTGAATAATAGATATGAGCTCAATGTTAGTAAAGTGTACAGGCAAATGTTAGATGAATATTAGAATGATATGTTATGAGTATAAAGAAATCCTCAATTTATAATGGAATATTATTTTAATCGTATAATATTGCATAACGATATTAAGATGTTGAACGGGGGCCATATGATATAACGCGTGTATAAATTCTAACTAGCATGGGTGCAGGATATTAACCGCAATGACTATAAATATATACATCGTCTATTCCATGGTACATATTATTCGGGCCTCGATACGCGTTATGGAGCTAGTATAGAATTCGCATGCCGCCCACATATTGAGAAGCAAGTGAAAGAAAAGTGTTATTCCATTTTTGCATGTTTATGCATATTGCCAGCGAAGTCTATTTCGAAATGGCATGTGGGGCAGTGGTGGCAATTAAATACATATTCGAATGTTTTGGCTGTAGGATTCTTGTCTCCTCGTTGCTCGAAAGAGGCCGCGTCTGCGGCACATCTGCTGTTTGCTCTCTTCGCTCATTTATATTGGTCATTCTACTTTGACAAATTTGCTCATACAGGATTTTGAGGTTCGAGCTTTGGGGTTGCTTAAACTTAAGAATCATTTCGCTTGACAATTCTCATGCGATAAATCATTTGGCTGAGCGGTTTTGGCCCATGGCTATTAATGTTGAATGTTTAAATAAGTGAGGGTATTTGTCTTAATGTGAGTGTGTGGTGTCTGTTCACATTAGTAGATTAGTCATGTTTAATGGTGTGTAGTGTGTGTAGTATTGAGTTATATTAAGTACCAATCAGATTTTACTGGCATGAGATTGGCTGATGTTATATAGGCTAGGGGGGCAGAGTGGGTTTTTGTGCTGTCGGCTTATATAGGTGAGCTTAGGATTCTACTTATGGCGATTCATGATGTTTGAAAAAAAAAAAGATAGGCATGATTGGTTATAGTGAGGCGACAGTTTCTTCAGATATAAGGTAATCTTTTCGAAAGATCAAGAGATATTTTAATAATTTCAATATGACTGAAGCAATCATAGTTGATTGTGATCATTAGATCTATGTTTATCCGACGAGTAGAAGATGTAGTGGTGGCTGCGAGATTAATGTAGCTTTATTCAGTGAGTTATTATTGCCAGTCTTGAGCGATAACATGTGATCGGCTATTTATTATGTGAAAATATAAGATTAACTCATAGCCAAGATTATAGTTTGCATTGGTTGCGTAGGTCGTAATATAGTTATAATTATATCTATTTAAAGTTAATTTTTAATGTTATCTGTTATGCTTGAATCAGGGTATGTATATAAAAGTAGCAGCTGGGCAGCTATTCTAGAGTGCGTATAAGGGTGGCTGGTGGTCGGGCATGGGATTAAGGAGTGTGCGCGATATTGAAGATACAAAAGAATAAAATATTTATATTTTAAGTAATTAAACTTTTTAAATTTGTTCTGAATAGAAAGATTCGTGGGGCATAACATATTTATTTCTATAGAAAATTTTAGGTCGGCAAATTGTATTTCTATAGAGAAGAATTTTTGGTCCGGAAATTTTTGATATTCATTGCGTAATAGAAGTTTTGTGCAATATTTATATTAGCTAACATAGAGAATGTTGGTGCGCAAATTTATTTTTTTGGCTATGAGTAATTTTAGGTGTGTGCAGAAGAATTTATAGTTTGCAATGGTAGAATATTTGTTAATAATTTTAAGTTTCTTGATAATGGTATAAGTATTTTGTTCAGAATTTAATTTAGCTATTAGTGAAAAAGTTTTGTCAAGATGGTTGAGTTCTTATATGAAAAAGCATAGTTGGTCTAATAATTTTTATTTACTATAAGATCAAATTGTGGGGTGCGATAGCTTTTTTGCTTGATCAGAAAATTTAGTATGTCAAGTGTAGTGTTTGTTTATTGAAGTTGTGATATTATTATTTGCTAGTAGAAGATTTGATTCATTGTATTTTTCGATATAGTGAAAAATAGTTGTGGGACTAACATGTCTTTGCTAGTAAGAGATAGATTTATATGTCAAAATTCACCATTTGACTATAGGAGAAATTTGTCAAAATTACTTTTGTTAATAGTAAAGTGTTTGTAGCAACATATATTCTAGTAAGTAAGAATTTTTTAGCTATAATTTTATTTCTAAGGTAGAGAATTATGGTCATAAATTGTTATTCTATAGAAATTGTGTACTAAAATTCAATTTCTATAGTAAAGAAAAGGAGATTACTGGTGATGGGGCAAAAGTTTTATTTGGATGATCTATAGTAAGATTTTGTTTTCGAATATGTTATTTTGGGCTACTAGAATAAGTTGTATGCATACAACATTATATATGCTATAGAAACTTTTTGTCAAATTTGTATTCTGTAAGTAACAATTTGTTGTTAAGCCTAAATTTTATTGACTAGTAGAAAATATTTGTGGCAAGGATTACATTCATATGATGGATAAAAAATTGTGATGTGCGAAATTAAGTTGCTGATTAGAATAAATTTTGTGACATAGTCATATGTATTTTTGTTCTATTGCTATAAAAAATGTTGTTAGCGCGTATTATGTGTACTTTTGTAGAATTTTTTTTACTAAGTCTTATAATCGGCTAGTATGAAAATCTGGTTCAAATAGTATGATTTGTATAGATGAAATTATGATGCGATAAGAGTAGTAGCAGTGCTATAGAATAGAGTATTGGTGTCATAAATTTTTTATGTTCTTTATGCGACGAAAATTTGTGCTAGTAAATTTTATTATCAAGTAAGATAATAAATTGCTTAAAGTTGATTATTGGCTAGTACAAAAGTTTCGTGAAAATATTTAGTTTGGCTAGATAGAAATATTTTAGATATCTAAAATTGGTATATTTAGGCGCATAGAAGGAAAACATCTTTATTTAGAATGATATGGCTTCGTATAAGAGAATTTTGGGTGCAAAATATGCTTATATTTTGCGTATAGGAAGTATATTAGTAAGTAAGCGATTGATATATGATTAGCGTATAAGACGAAAATTTTTTGATGAGCATAAAATTTTTATTTCCTGGATGATTATATTGTGTGCATGAGCTAGCATTTATTGGTGCTTGATAGAGGTTCGTTGATAACCTTGAAAATGGGGGAAAGTAGTGTAGTATGTCTAAATATATGATATAGTAGACGTCTTAACACGAAATATCATAACAACAATAAAGTTAGTATGAAAAGACAAAGAGCATATTGAAAGAGAGATGATGGTAGCAATATACATAACAGCAGACAGTATAACATTGACTTAATAGTAATATTTAATTAACATTTAGACCTTTGAACTTCTTCCCTCTTTAAAAGCCAGAGTACATATGTGTGTGGGAGTACATGTGCGTGTGCAAAGAGGGAGCATTTTCATGACAATCCCTTTTTCAAAAAGCAAAAAGCAAAAAGCTAAAGCATGACTGAAGATATATTTGAGAATGTGGACACCATTAGCATGATTATGAGTCGTTTGATAAATTCAATGACCTACACATAGGCTTGTTGCATTATAAAGACTGCAATGAAATGATATTACTCATAACCTCACATCCGTATAACGCCAACAAACCATACATAAACTCAAATGCCCTGTGGCACCATATTTATGTACACCACTTTTAAGAGATGACTGTTTAAGAAGGGATAAAAGATATATGGGTGTATAATAAAATCTGACAACCCAGCAAACATTTTCACATTACAGAAAAAAATACGTTTGTATTGGAGCATGAAATTAATTGATTGATCAAATTAAAAATTAATTAGTACAATTAATATTGGTGATTGGTTTTTGTTTTAATTAAAAATTAATTGAATCGATTAAATTTTAAATTGAATATTGTTTAAAATTCAATTACATTTTTGGAAAAAATTTTGGTGACTTTGTTAATTGATAGAATGGCTTTTCACCCACCCCGTTTTGCATCGAAAACAATGTCCAGAATACTGAATACTTATAGCCACTCGTTTTGTATATTAATGATCGTCGTAAATTTCCAAAAAATATTTACGACATGACGTTGGAGGGAATATGTGTATACAAAAAGAAGTTAGCGAAGTGAGAGAAATGATGAAGACAACAATCAATGTGTGAAATGAAACGAATAACGTTGAAGGAGGTTGAACAGGGGAAAAACAATTTGTCGGCAAAACAAAAAAGAATATTGTTAATATTCAAAGAACAAAATATTAATAGAAAATGTAATACACATTTAAAATGGCGATCGAAACATCCCAAAAATTTGGTTTGTAATAAAATTGAATTAAGTTAAAAAAAACTGTAGTCTCTTACCAAGAAACAAAAATGATAATGTAGATACCCTACGGGAAAGAATCAGCCACAGATTAGGGGAAATTTTTGCCTAAATTTTAGGGACTTTTTTATGGAATTTTGTTCGAATCAGTTTCAGTATCTATTAGTTTTACAATTGAAAACTCTTTATGTTTCTACATCATTGAAATAAAATGCTGTGCTATAAAAATTTTTGTCTAAAATTATTGTTATTTCAATTTGATGTCAAAATTTTCAATGTTGCGTCAAAATTTAAAAAACAAAACTCTTGCTCCTCTTTATTCCACGGCATACGGATAGGGTGGCAATGGAAAAATTTGGGTAGAAGCGGAACAGTGATTTTATTTCAGAGGCTCAAGTCGCCTAAGTTACTTTATTTTGACCAGTGGGCTAAAACAAATCAATTTCATTTAGAGCGACAGGCCTAAAAACTTATTGGGGGGATCACTCTGTTCTTCACTCATTTGACACAATGTATCCCAATGTAAATATAGAAATTGATGAAGATGGTTTACCATCATATTGAAATCTTTTGACTATTTTAGAATTTAAATTTTATTTATTAATTTCTCGACCCCGCTACCAGATCTAACACAATTTATATTTTGTTCATTTTTTTTTTATCATTTTTTTTTTATAAAAAGTTGTCAAAAGGATATTGGCGAATTTAAAATTGGAAATATTAGGAAATTCTCAACGCGGTAAACGTTTGATGGGACCCTGCGTACACGGTTGTCACCAATTGGAAGGAAATTCTTACTAAAAACATGCGTCGATCTTTAACTTTTACTTTTTACTTTTGCAAACATTTTTCCTGTAATAGCAATAAATTTTTACAAAATTTTCTATAGTAAGAACATTTTTTTATAAAAAGTACAATTTTGACAAAATTTCTACAAAAATAAAATTATTCTTGACACATATTCTCTATGGAAATAAAATTTTGATAAAATTCTCTATTTAGAAATAAATTTTTGACAAATTTTTTTCAGAGAAATAAATTTTTGCAAAATTTTTTATAAAAAAAATTGACAAAATTTTATTACAGATTAATAAAAATTATTAAACAAAATTTTCTATAGAAATAAAATTTTTCTACGGAAATGAAATTTTAACACAAATTTTCTATAGCTTATAAATGTTTTGCATAAATTTTCTATAGAATTCGAATGTTTTACAAAAATTTTTACAGAAGTAAAATTTTAACAAAATTTCCTACAGAAATAAACTTTTGACAAAATTTTATATAGTAATAAAATTTGACAATATTTTCTATAGAAATAAAATTTTTACAAAAATTCCTAAAATTTCACAAAATTTTCTATAGAAATAAAATTTTGACAAAAATTTCTATAAGTAATAAATTTGACAAAATTTTCTATAGAAATAAAATATTTGACAAAAATTTTCTATTAGAAATAAATTTTGACAAAATTTTCTATAGAAATAAAATTTTGACAATATTTTCTATAGAAATAAAATTTTAACGAGGAATTTTCTATAAGAACTAAATAAAAATAAATTTTAACAACTAAGTTTTTTGGGGGGGGGGGGGACTTAAATTTTCTATAGCTTTAAATTTGACAACATTTTATATAGAATAATTTTCTTTTAGAAATAACATTTTTACAATTATTTATTTATAGCCAATACAATTTGACAAAATTTTCTATTAAAAAAATTGGACAAAGCATTTTTCTACAGAAATAAAATTTTAACAAAAATTTTTATAGAAATAAAATCTCTACGAAATGAATATTTAACAAAAATTTTCTATAGCTTTAAATTTTGATACAAATTTTCTATAGAAAATAGGAATGTTTTACAAAATTTTTTACAGAAATAAAAATTTTAAACAATATCTCTATAGAAATAAAATTGTGATCAAATTTCTATAGAAATAAAAATTTTGACAAATTTTTTCGAGAGAAATAAAAATTTTGCAAATTTTATATAAAAAAAATTGACAAAATTTTCTACATTAAATAAATTTTTAAACAAAATTCATATTAGAATAAAATTTTCTACGGGAAATGAAATTTTTACACAAATTTTCTATAGTTTTAAAATGCTTTGATAAAATTTTCTATAGAAATCGAATGTTTCACAACAAAATTTTTTACTGAAGGCTTAAAATTTTTAACAAAAAGTTTCCTTTTTGACAAAATTTTTATATAGCTAATAAAAATTTTGACAATATTTTCTATCAGAAACTAAAAAATTCTAAAAAAATTTTTCTATAAAAATAACAATTTGACAAAATATTTCTTATAGAAATAAAATTTCTGACAAAATTGTCCTATAGCGAATAAAATTTTGAAACAAAATTTATATAGGAATAAAATTTTGAAAAATTTTCTATAGTAATAAAATTTTGACAAATTTTCTATAGAAATAAAAATTTTTACAAAAGTTTCTATAAACATCAAAATTTTGCAAAATAAGATTTTTGTGTTTGGTCAATGTTCTCCAAATTTTGTCGATTATTTTTTGGCTCGAAGTGGCAACCGCGCCTGGTACCTATCCCAGTTTTTACTTTAAACCATAAAAAGCGTTGCAGCGGCTTCATTCCATAGTTGTTTATAAGATTTTATAAAATCTTGTCAAAATTTATTTCTATAGAAATTTTTTCCAAGATTTATTTCTAAAATTGTTAAAGATTTTATTTCTATTAGAACATTTTATTAATATAGAAAATTTTGCAAAATTGTATTTTCTATAGAAATTTTATATTTTATTTCGTATAGAAGTAATATTTTAATAAGAATTTTCTTATAGAACTAAAATTTTTAAAAATTTTTCTCGGAAATAAAATTTTAAGCAAAAATTGTTTGACTTATAATTTCTAGGTAACTTTAAATATTTGACAAAATTTATCTTATAGAAATAAATTTTACACAAAATTATTTACAGAATAAAATTTTTAACAAATTTTCGTATAGATATAACAATGTTTGACAAAATTTTATATAGTTTAATCAAAGTTTTACAAGATTTTCTATGGAAATTAAATTTTTGACAACATATTTCTATAGTAATAGAATTTTGACAGATTCTGTCATAGAAATTATAAAAATTTTGACAAACATTTTCCTATTAGAAATAAATATTTACAAAATTATTAACAGAAATAAACATCGCCTTTACACAACTATGTTTATTATACGATATAAATTGTTGACATAAATTTTATATTTAGTAATAAAATCTTTTACCAAGATTCTTCTATGGAAATCAAAATTTTGACAAAATTTTTCTATGGAAATAAAATTTTGACAAAATTTCTATAGTAACTAAAATTTTGACTAAGATTTTCTATAGCAAATGAACATTTTGACAAACTTTTCTATAGAAATAACATTTGACAACTGTTTTCTATAATAATAAATTTTTATTCACTATCGAAAATTTTTGCCAAAATTTTTGTTTCTATAGAAAATTTTGTTGATGAAGTACCTCTTATGAATAACGACCCTTATTCAATAATAAGACGATCAGTGAGTAAGGTGATCAGTAGGATCACCAGCATCAACTGATTTCCCGGAACAACAACTTATTTTGGACGACCTTCGCGAAATTCGTCTTGGTGTAAACCACGACCTCGGATTAATTCATCATACGATCGATAAAAACTGGTTCTTAACGGAGCTTCATTGCCAAAAAATTGAATTAAGTTCATCTGCTACTGAGTTAGGTTAGGTTAGGTGGCTAGCCTGATGTATCAGGCTCACTTCGACTATTTAGTCCATTGTGATACCACATTGGTGAACTTCTCTCTTTTCACTGAGTGCTGCCCGATTCCATGTTAAGCTCAATGACAAGGGACCTCCTTTTTATAGGCGAGTCCGAAGGGTGTTTCACATTGCAGTGAAACCACTTAGAGAAGCTTTGAAACCCTCAGAAATGTCACCAGCATTACTGAGGTGGGATAATCCACCGCTGAAAAAATCTGCTACTGAGTTAATCCACGTCGAAAGTTATAAAAACTAATCGCATGAAAATGTTCACAATTTGATTCCATTTTTTTTGGGTGAGATGAATATTTTAGCTCTCGTATGTCCAAAAATGTTCTAAGTACGTATAACCTCAAAAATGTCAAATTTTACATTAGAGCTAGCAGTTGGCAAAGTACAACACTAGAGTTGCCAAATTGGGAAATATAAAAGGAAATCCTCGTAAAGATATCATGTCCAGTTTGTCCCATATACCAATGAGAATTTGAAAACACTTCGTGTCAGTTCAAATGTTAAAGTGGAACTGCATTTCATGCGTTAATCCGTCGGTTCATTGAAGAAGTACATTTTCTTTTGAAGGGAACGATTAGGGTACCCAAACTAATAAAAATCAATTCGGAGACATTTTTATTTTCCGCAGAACTTGTGGTTGAATCTGTGAACATAAAGGCGAAAGAGATAAGCATTGTTTCTAAACAATTCTTAGATGAAACAAATTCAAAACTTTAGGCTTAGCCAATATTGGCTCTTCTTCAATCGTCCCACTCTATTATTTTTACAAGTTCATATTTATAGCTATGCGGAAAGTGCGGAAGTACTGGGGAAATCTTTATGTGCATGGGAAATAATAAGAAATACAAATAAAAACAAAAAAATATACAAATAAGAAACGAACTTAAATAAACAAATAAATTATTCTTGAAGTCGGCAGAAAATAGAGGGCAAAAAAATAATAAAAAAAAAGTGAAAAGGTCCACCCATTTACATACGTAGTACGTGTGCATGGGGGAATAAGGAGAAATTTTTCTAATGTCAATGAGTGCGCCAGTTCAATAATTTTTTTAATGCATCGGTAAGGGACTTAATTTTCGAAGTGATGGGCCACACAGTAGTAGGACAGGCCTAAAAACTTATTGGGGGGATCACTCTGTTCTTCACTCCTTTGCACAATGTATCCCAATGCTAAATATAGAAATGATGAAGATGGTTTACCATCATATTGATCTATTGACTATTTAGAATCAAATTTTTATTTTTAATTTCTCGACCGCTACCAGATCTAACACAATTTTATATTTTGTTCATTTTTTTAATCTTTTTTTTTTCATAAAAAGTTGTCAAAAGGATATTGGGGATTTAAAATTGGAATATTCGGAAATTCTCAACGGTAACGTTTGATGGGACCCTGGTACACGGTTGTCACAATTGGAAGAATTCTACTAAAAATGGTCGATCTTTACTTTTACTTTTTATTTTGCAAAATTTTTCCATGTAATAGAAAATTTTTCAAAATTTTCTATAGTAAGAAATTTTTTTATAAAGAAATTTTGACAAAATTTTACTAAAATTATTCTGATATTAAATAAAATTTTATCCAAAATTGTCTATTTAAAATAAATTTTAACAAATTTTTTTAGAGATAATAAAATTTTCACAAATTTTCTATAAAAAAAAATTTGACAAAAATTTTTTCTAGATAATAAAAATTATGTACAAAATTTTCTAAGTAGAAATAAAAATTTTTCTAGGAAAATAAATTTTAACACAAATTTTCTAAGCTAAATAAAATGTTGCAAATTTTCTATAGAATAATGTTTACAAAAATTTTTTCAGAAGTAAAATTTTCAAAATTTCTACAGATAAAATAAATTTTGACAAAATTTTTATAGTAATAAAATTTCGACAAATTTTCTATAAGAAATAAAATTTTTTACAGAAACTAAAATTTAAAATTTTCTATAGAAATAAAATTTTGACAAAAATTTCTATAAGTAATAAATTTACAAAATTTTCTAAGAAATAAAATTTTACAAAAATTTTCTAAGAAATAAAATTTTACAAAATTTTCTATAGAAATAAAATTTTGAACAATAATTTTCTATAAAATTAAAATTTTAACGAAATTTTCTATAAGACAAATAAAAATAAATTTTAACACTAAGTTTTTTGGGATCTTAAAATTTTCTATAGCTTTAAATTTGACAAATTTTATATCAGAATAATTTTCTTAGAAATAAATTTTTACAATTATTTTATTTATAGCAATAAATTTTGACAAAATTTTCTATTTTAAAAAAAAAAATTTTGGACAAAGCATTTTTCTACAGAAATAAAATTTTAACAAAAATTTTCTATAGAAATAAAATCTCTACGGAAATGAATTTTAACAAAAATTTTCTATAGCTTTAAATTTTGATAAAATTTTCTATTGAAAATCGAATGTTTTACAAAATTTTTTACAGAAATAAAAATTTTAACCAAAATTTTCTATAGAAATAAAATTTTGACAAATTTTTTCGAGAGAAATAAAAATTTTGCAAATTTTATATAAAAAAAATTGACAAAATTTTCTACATTAAATAAATTTTTAAACAAAATTCATATTAGAATAAAATTTTCTACGGGAAATGAAATTTTTACACAAATTTTCTATAGTTTTAAAATGCTTTGATAAAATTTTCTATAGAAATCGAATGTTTCACAACAAAATTTTTTACTGAAGGCTTAAAATTTTTAACAAAAAGTTTCCTTTTTGACAAAATTTTTATATAGCTAATAAAAATTTTGACAATATTTTCTATCAGAAACTAAAAAATTCTAAAAAAATTTTTCTATAAAAATAACAATTTGACAAAATATTTCTTATAGAAATAAAATTTCTGACAAAATTGTCCTATAGCGAATAAAATTTTGAAACAAAATTTATATAGGAATAAAATTTTGAAAAATTTTCTATAGTAATAAAATTTTGACAAATTTTCTATAGAAATAAAAATTTTTACAAAAGTTTCTATAAACATCAAAATTTTGCAAAATAAGATTTTTGTGTTTGGTCAATGTTCTCCAAATTTTGTCGATTATTTTTTGGCTCGAAGTGGCAACCGCGCCTGGTACCTATCCCAGTTTTTACTTTAAACCATAAAAAGCGTTGCAGCGGCTTCATTCCATAGTTGTTTATAAGATTTTATAAAATCTTGTCAAAATTTATTTCTATAGAAATTTTTTCCAAGATTTATTTCTAAAATTGTTAAAGATTTTATTTCTATTAGAACATTTTATTAATATAGAAAATTTTGCAAAATTGTATTTTCTATAGAAATTTTATATTTTATTTCGTATAGAAGTAATATTTTAATAAGAATTTTCTTATAGAACTAAAATTTTTAAAAATTTTTCTCGGAAATAAAATTTTAAGCAAAAATTGTTTGACTTATAATTTCTAGGTAACTTTAAATATTTGACAAAATTTATCTTATAGAAATAAATTTTACACAAAATTATTTACAGAATAAAATTTTTAACAAATTTTCGTATAGATATAACAATGTTTGACAAAATTTTATATAGTTTAATCAAAGTTTTACAAGATTTTCTATGGAAATTAAATTTTTGACAACATATTTCTATAGTAATAGAATTTTGACAGATTCTGTCATAGAAATTATAAAAATTTTGACAAACATTTTCCTATTAGAAATAAAATATTTACAAAATTATTAACAGAAATACAAATGATAACAACTTATGTTCTATAAGATATTAAATTGTTGACAAATTTTATAATTTAGTAATAAAATTTCTTACAAGATTTTCTATGGAAATAAAATTTTGACAAAATTTTCTAATGGAAATTAAAATTTTTGACAAAATTTCTATAGTATAAAAATTTTGACTAAGATTTTTCTATAGAAATAACATTTTGACAAACTTTTCTATAGAAATAACATTTTGACAACTGTTTTCTATAAAAATAAAATTTTTATTTCTCACAAAATTCAAAATTATTTGCCTAAAATTAATGTTGAAAATTTTTCTATTAGAAAATTTTGCATTATTGACTAAGTAACCTTGTAGTAGAATACGCTCCTTATTCTGAATAATAAGACGATCAGTGAGTAAGGTGATCAGTAGGCTCACCAGCATCAATGATTTCCCGGGAACAACAAAATTATTTTGGACGGACCTTCGCGAAAATTCGTCTTGGTGTAAAACCACGACCTCGGATTAATTCATCATACGATCGATAAAAACTGGTTCTTAACGGAGCTTTCATTGCCAAAAATTGATTAAGTTCATCTGCTACTGAGTTAGGTTAGGTTAGGTGGCAGCCCGATGTATCAGGCTCACTTCGACTATTTAGTCCATGTGATACCCATTGGTGAACTTCTCTCTTTTCACTGAGTGCTGCCCGATTCCATGTTAAGCCAATGAAAGGGACTCCTTTTTATAGCCGAGTCGCAACGGGTTTCACATTGCAGTGAAACCACTTAAGAGAAGCTTGAAACCCTCAGAAATGTCACCAGCATTACTGAGGTGGATAATCCACCGCTGAAAAAATCTGCTACTGAGTTAATCCACGTCGAAAGTTATAAAAAACTAATCGCATGAAAATGTTCACAATTTGATTCATTTTTTTGGAGTGAGATGAAGTTTTAGCTCTCGTATGTCCAAAAATGTTCTAGTACGTATAACCAAAAATGTCAAAAATGTAATCACATTAAAATGGGTCGATCAAAATTGGGTTTGTAATAAAATTGAATTAAGTTAAAAAAAACTGTAGTCTCTACCAAGAAACAAAAATGATAATGTAGATACCCTACGGAAAAGAATCAGCCACAGGACTTGGGAAATTTTTGCCTAAATTTAGGGACTTTTTTATGGAATTTTTTCGAAATCAGTTCAGTATAATTAATTAGTTTTACATGAAACTCTTTATGTTTCTACATCATTGAAATAAAATGCTGTGCTATAGAAAATTTTGTTAAAATTATTGTTATTTCAATGATGTCAAAATTTTCAATGTCGTCAAAATTTAAAAAACAAAACTTTGCTCCTCTTTATTCCACGGCATACAGTAGGGTGCAAATGGAAAATTTGGGCTAGAAGCGGACACAGGATTTTATTTCAGAGGCTCAAGTGCTAAGTTATTATTTTGACCAGCTGGGCTAAAACAAATCATTTCATTAGAGCGCAGGATGAAAAAAGAAGGAAGGGGGGGGGAAAAAAGGGAATTTTAAAAAATCAATTCGAGACATTTTTATTTTCCGCAGAACTTGTGGTTGAATCTGTGAACATAAAGGCGAAAGAGATAAGCATTGTTTTTTAAACAATTCTAGATGAAACAAATTCAAAACTTTAGGCTTAGCCAATATTGGCTCTTCTTCAATCGTCCACTCTATTATTTTTACAAGTTCATATTTATAGCTATGCGGAAAGTGCGGAAGTACTGGGGAAATCTTTATGTGCATGGGAAATAATAAGAATACAAATAAAAACAAAAAAATATACAAATAAGAACGAACTTAAATAAACAAATAAATTATTCTTGAAGTCGGCAGAAAATAGAGGCAAAAAAATAATAAAAAAAAGTGAAAAGGTCCACCTCTTTACATACGTAGTACTGTGCATGGGGATATAAGGAGAAATTTTTCTAATGTCAATGAGTGCGCCAGTTCAATAATTTTTTTAATGCATCGGTAAGGGACTTAATTTTCGAAGTGATGGGCCACACAGTAGTAGGCAACATCTATAGAGAAGAGTTATAGGAAATCAGAAGAATCGACGGCATATCATTAGAGGTCAATGA
>PGFW01029360.1:27243-43057 GCA_003123925.1 Haematobia irritans | reverse complement strand
CGCCACGTGAAAGCGTAGGGGCTCATTCCCCTCAAACGTTCTCGCCCAATCCGTGCAGCTACTGTGCCGCGGCTAGGTTTCTTCAGTTCATAACTGCTACTAGCTTTCCACAGGTCTGGAGGTCCTAAAGTACTTAGCTGATTTTCGAGAGACTCAATTCGTCCCTTGAAATTGTGGGTCCTTATACCCCATCATTTTCCTCCCCCATTAGTGGGACTAGCACACATTCCAAAAAGACTCGTGTCGATTGTTCGAAAGAAATGTTCCAAAACTACAATCGCGTTGCTTCGAAAGCCGTCAATGACATCGTGACAGGTGATGGATCGTTGATTTACGCGTATGATACCGAAAGTAAACAACAGCAGACTGTATGGGTATTTCAAGATGTTCCAAATTTAACAGAAGTTGCTCGTGCACGAAGCACTTCCAAGCAAATGATCAACTGTTTTTATACCCTTCACCACTACTGTGATACAGGTATAATAATACCACTACTGTGGTAAAGGATATAATTTTTTACTAAAATTGTGTTCCACCCTAGTGCATTAGCCAACTTAAATTTTGAGTCTATAGATTTTGTAAAAGTCTATCAAATTCTGTCCAGATCGAGTGATATCTAAATGTATGTATTTGGGACAAACCTCTATATATTCAGCACCCAACACATTTGACGGATGTGATATGTTATCGAAAATTTAGATCTACAAAGTGGTGCAGGGTATAATATAGTCGGGCCCGCCCGACTTTAGACTTTCCTTACTTGTTTTTCGAAAAAAAAAACTGGACATATTGCGAGTAGGATTAATAAAAAAGTTGATTAAAGACTTATTGGCAAGTCTTGCAAGCAGGAAGCAGTGGCAGGAAATTGTTTCGCTTTCAGGAAAGTCCAGTTACCTATGTGGTTTTCCGATAAAAAAAAAACCATTTCAATGATAGTGTTTGAACAACTAAAGCATAGGATTTACTTGCAAAATTTTAGCTAAAAATTTCCCCGTCCTGGATTGGCCACTAGAATCAGGATAACGCCGATGAAATGGTGTTGGAAGCCGCACGGCAGGTGGTCACTGTTCCACTGTTCATTTGCAAAATGCCGAATGTTATCGGAAAATGTCCTAAAGCCTATAGGTACTACAAAATACTAAAGCCGGGAGTCGCCGGAAAATAGGCCAATATCCGCAGAGCCACTCCCGCTAATGTTTCAATGCTGTTTCTGTCGCCATCTTTATCTTTTGCTCTATTATCTCTCGCTTTCTCTGACTATTTATAACATATATATATTTATAACAAATTTCTAAATTAATATATGTTTGTACCCAAGCAATATAATTTTACACCGAAACATATAAACAAAACGCGGTTTTTATTGGTCCGTACAGAAATACCGTAACAAAATCTCATATTAACATTAAGCAAATGTCCTTAAATGATTTATTTCAAACAACATAATTGGTAAATATTTCACTCCATTCATTGATGATTTTCAAGAAATATTCATATTCGACCCGTAAAACGCCGCGTTCGTTATATAGTTAACAAACTACAATCTTATATTTTATGATATTTATCCCAATATGCTTATCCACCACTGCTTACACAATCCATTATCATCTTGTCCAATGCCGTGACAGCTTATGTATAATTATTCATTTATTGTTATGCCAATTGCAGTGTTTAATGTACAAATAATTGTAAATAATTTTGGCCACTCGGTTGGCATGAAAAAAGAAATTTAAATTAAATTTCACCGAAAATGTTCATTCGACATAATCTCAATTACAATTTTCCCGTTAATCCATAAAGTACCAATGGCCAATACTATGAAAATGGGCGATGCAATAATACGAAAAAGCCGAATATACTGTTCCGTATCACTCGCGGCAGTGCGTCATTACCCTGTTCAACTGAAAAGTAGATAGTCTTCTTGCGAAATCTCATTGCTATATAAATTGTTCACGACAATCGATCAATATTTCGTTGGCGATTTGCAATGAAAACGACGCGGCAAGGCTCTATCAGTCAACAATTGTGCTGTCAACATTTTTGCCAAACACGGGGGCACAGTGGTTTTCACGCGGTTCGTTTACGATTTGGAAAACATGTTGGATAATGTTTTTTTGCTGGAGTATATGGTAAGCCTTTTCAAAGTCTAATAGATATCTAAATCGTAAATCATTTTCGTACGGATTTTAATTTTTCGACTTTGGGTTATACCAACAAATAGTGCCTCGATGAAGTTAATTCAATTTTTTGGAGATGACGGGCCGTCCAAAGAGCACCAGCTCTCTTGATAGGCTATTGGAGAATTTCAACGGAGTGTCGTATTTCAACTTCCAAGACGAATTTTCGTTAAGGTTCGCTCCAAATCCAAATCAGTTGCTGTTGTTCTGGAATCATTGATGCTGCGACTGTGCGCCAATTGAATATGCAATTATCATCATCGTGAACCTCAATTGTGAGATTGAGACACATTGAGGTATTAGTGGGTTAAGTTAGGATTAGGTTATGGAGCGATGAAACAGCCCATAAAGCAAACAAGGGCTGCGATCCCACTTAAGATCATGTTATCATTGTTAGTTTCTCATAGTTGCTCTCTTCTTCCTCTCATCAATCATTGACGTTGCAGCGCGAGTTTCCCACAGAAGATCTTCTATGGTCTTCCATATCGATCGGCCTTATCTATAAAGGCAACGTATTGCCTTCACGGTATTGCCAGTGCGTCGTACATTCCTTCTATTATCACTGAAAGTAAAAGCTGGGACTCAGTATCCTTGTTGTATTCTAAAAGGATTAATAGGTCTAGTTAGGCGTGGCAGCCCGATGTATCAGGCGCCACTTAGACTATTCAGTCCATTGTGATACCACATTGGTGAACTTCTCTCTTATCACTGAGTGCTGCCCGATTCTCATGTTAAGCTCAATGACAAGGGACCTGATTATGGCCCATGCAACGGCGCCTAACATTGCAGTGAAACCACTTAGAGAAGCTGTTGAAACCCTCAGAAATGTCCACCAGCATTACTGAGGTGGGAACATCCACCGCTGAAAAACTTTCTTGGTGTTCGTCGAAGCGGGAATCGAACCCACGAACTTGTATATAGCAAGGCGGGATGCTAACCATTGCGCCACGCGTGGCTCCCTTCTAAAGGCTAGATTAATCGCGACTAGGCCACAGAAATTGGTAGGAGCTTCCGTATGCCTTCTGGAACACCAAGCCACCATCATACAACACATATATCAGTCATTTAACCATCCTTCCATGTGTTTTCCAAGTCTATTGTGTCCTGTATATGATGTCGTAATTAATGCTCTCAGTCATTCTCTGTAAGTGCCATCAGAAAGCCTAGGAGTTCTTAAGGCTTTGTCTCGTCCCATATCAGTTTGGTTTGGCTCGGAGGTTGTCAGAGAGGAAAGTGCCAACGTTCCTTCATTAAATCATCTTATCTATGAATTTTGATCATTCGTAAATACAGTAAAACATTAGCTGGGGAAGACATCTATAACGATGTTGTTCGTCTGCCGTGTCGCCGTCTTCTATTAGCCAGCACATTCCGCCTCCTCATTTACCATTATTCCATTTAATGTTCCAGGGTACACAGACAGAGTCGATGTTTATGCTGCTTCAGTGAGGACCTTAAACTTCTCTACCGACAAACGCGACTGACTCCTTCGGCGTCTTTATGCTTGGATTTCCTAAGTCTTTCAGAACAGTCAGGCACAGCAAGACTGTATGATTGAAGAAGCTGATTCGCTCCTTCATCAACAGAGTTCCGCAGCATTCGCAATGGACAATTACCTCCACTTTGAAATCCCATGACCCCCGAACTCTTCGCAGTAGATACCACTATCAAGGACCTTCATCCATTTCGAAGCCTTCCGTATAATATCAGGTCTCCAAAAGTATGGAAACTCCTCTATCTCCACTTCACGTCTTAACATTGGATAATTCGATTCTCAGCTGTCCCATATACATTCTTGGAGTCGCCATCTTACCATGCGCTGAGCCGTTCTAATATTCTCGTACAACTGAAGCAACGAGTTCCCGGATGTGTTTCTTTCCCACGCTTTGCGAGCGGACGGTCAGGTATTCAGCTTCTCGAAAAGTATACATCTCCGCAGTTTTTCTGATGATGCGATCTCCAGTGGGCCAGTCTCACATCAGATTTTCTCTCGAGTGATCTGTGGACCCGTTCTGTTCTCATTGCTGCAGTGCATGTACGCTAACGGAGACCGTCCTGTTATTCTGATCTAAATTTGCTGTATAGTGATTCTTGATGGTTCGTATATCGTCCACTCAGAGTTGGCCACATAGGTAGCCGTCACAGGTCTGCACACTGCCGTAAACACCATGAGGAGAGAAGGCGTTTCATTCCCAACGTCTTCCAACTAGTCCTTAATGTCGAAAGAAAATGCTCCAAACTCTGATGCATTGCTTCGAAACCCGTCAGAATGACAGTCGTGACCGGCTATGGATCGTGGATTTACGCGTAATGATCCCCGACACGTTACAATAGCATACTGTTGGATATTTCAAAAAATGTTTCAAAGTTAAACCGAATTTGCTCATGCACGAAGCACTTCCAGCAAATGATTCGGCTGTTTTTTTTTCGAAAAAAGTGCGCATTTCGCACCTGAGTTTAACAATTTATTCCATTTGGGGTAGGTACAACCATTTTTGCACGTTTGCTTTCAAAGCAAATCACGGAAAAACAGAAACACGGAAGACGGATCCACTGCCATCACCCACGACAATGCGAGCTTCATTCTTTAGCACTCCAAAATATCCATTCTCATGCGGTCATCCCGCACGTATAAGTCGTGACTTGGCACCAAAGACTTCTTTTTGATCCCGTAACGTAAAAGTTAAAATGCGAGTTCAATGGTCTTTCGGGCACCTCCACAACAAGAAGTTGATACGTTCAGATACATTTTTGGGAGATACCTCAAAAGGAGAACAAGTGTTTCAAAAGTTGCTTCGCAAAACCATGCTAAAGTGTATCGGTGTTCACATGGGGGAATATTTTTCAAAATTAATGAAGCGTTTCCAGCAATTAATATTCTTCGGTATATGCTATACCGAAATAATAAAAAGTATATTAGAAGAATCGAACTATACATCCGCATATAAGATATTTTTAGCTCCCGCAAAATGACAATGGTAGTAAAGTAATTACCAAATACCTGGTCTGCAACATGTTCGTCAACATTTGCCACATGAACGGTTTCCCATTGCAATTTTTTCATCGAATTTTCGTCATTTGACGATGAGCCAAATAATTGACAATCGCCTCATGATGCAAGTTTTATGTGCATTTGTGCAATACAATATCTGACCATGCAAAGTCCATTTTGCCAGTTTTGCATTAAAGACATTTGCATTATGCAATCGCATTCATCCATGGCAATACAAGACAAAAGGGTCCTTGCCATTGGTCCGCTCGTATCGTTTAAATTATTTTCGCATTTATGTTTTCAAATTCTTGTGACAGCTTATTACATAATCCTTGCTTGTGTTCTTTCGCTTATATTGGAGTTTCCGGGCTATCGTATCGGTGAAACTGGATAGTATGGCGAAATGTGAAACTATTCTTCATTTCATGAACGGATAAATATTTGTGGCAATTTAAAATCCGGCTTTCATGTCAATACTTTTCGCATTTATTTGCATGCCTATATGGGGTTATTAATATATAAATAAACATTACGACAAAGAAACTCCATGTTAAAATGACATTGGGTTTGCAGTACAGGTAATACATGTATCGGCATATGGGTGGATTGTAAATTGGTTTTTTGATGATATACTACATCATGAACTGCATAAGTCACGCTTTGTTTGTGTTTAGAAAATTTATTTGTTCATGTCAACAATAAAAACAGAACACCAAAAGCATGGAGTTATTACGGCGCGTAAGTTCGGCCAGGCGAAGTCAATGTACCTCCACCATGATTGCGCTAGAAAACTTTCTCTGAAGACTATCCACAATATCGACATTACTATGTTGACAAAAAGTTCTTATTAGAAATAACATTTTAGACAACATTTTCTATAAGAAATAAAATTTGGACAAAATTATTACTACTAGAAATTGAACAATTGTTGACAAAACTTTCTCCTATAGACAAATAAAATTGTGATAAAAATTTTTATAGAATAAACATTTTCACAAAAAATTTCGATTATAGAACATAAAATTTTGACAAAATTTTCTATAGAACACGAACAATTTTGACAAAAATCTTTGCTATGAATAAAATTCTTTCGCCAGAATTGTGTCAATAGCAAATGAAAATTTTGAAAAAATTCTTCTATAGGAATACAAATTTTAGACAAAACTTTCCATAGAACAAAAGTTTTTACAAAATTTTCTTATAGAAATAAATTTTGACAAAATTTTCGATAGAAATAAAAATGTTTGGACAAAATTTTCCGGTAGAATAAAATTTTGTAGGATTATTTTGGCTCGAGTGGTCAACCATGATTATGACCGATATGGACAATTTGATGATTCGGGGATCGGCTACAGTATAACTATAGAACCGATATGGACCCAATTTGGCATGGTTATTCAGCGGCCTATACTACACGACGTTCAAGTTCAACCGGATCGGGCATGAATTTTTGCTTCTCCAAAGAGGCCCGGGAGATCAAATTGGAGATCAAATCTGGAGATCAATCTGGAGATATGGTATTATTATGGGGGCTATATATAATATGGACCGATTATGGACCAATTTGGTCATGGTTGTTAGAGACACAAGTATTTAATAAACACCACGTCACCAATTTACACCGAATCGAACATGACATTTTGTTGCTCCAAAAGGCCTCCAGGAGGCGACAAAATTTGGGGATCGGTTTATATGGGGGGCTATATATAATTAAACTATAAAACGATCGTGGATCAATTTTTGCACAAGTTTTAGAGACAAATTACTTACCACCATGTACCCATTTTCAGCCGGACTCGATGAAATTTGCTTTCTTAGAGGCTCCGCAAAGCAACATCTGGGGGATCGGTTTATATGCGGGGCTATAGTTATAATTATGCCAGCGATGAAGACCAATTTTTGCAATGTTTGTTTAAAGACCATATACTAGACTCTATGTACCAAATTTGAGCCGGATCGAGTAGATATTTGCTTTCTCTTAGAGGCTCTCAAGCCACATATTTGGGGCAGGGGTCGGTTTATATGAGGGCTATACGTAAACGTCGTTCCGATTTATCGGCCCATTTTGTGCAAGTTTCAAGCGATATCTTGTTTTCGGTTGGAAGTTCAGCGCTTATATCACACAGACGGAACGTACGGATGGCACGGACATTGCTTAGATCGACCTTCAGGAATTTTCCGCCGCGCCAGTCATAATACTACTTTATGGGTCGCTAAGAGCAAGATTTCGATGTGCTTACAGAAATGAAATAGACAAAGTTAATACACCTCCATCCTAAGGTGCGAGGGTGATATTAATATATTTCTTGAAAAAAAAAGAATTTTCGTAAAAAAATTTATATTTCAATTTTAATAACCTTCTGAAGTCATAGACACGAATTTTTGCGTAACAATAACGGATAGAATGTCCAAATATACAACATTAATAAGCTTAATGTCATTTTCAGCATTAAATGTGTACATATGACGAGTTTAAATAGACGCAAACAGCACCCGAAGTCACCGGTTAATAGCGACAAGTGAGATAGGTGATTATTACTTGATACAACAAAAACATATTTATATAGTCTGTCAAATTATGGAATTAATTGAATTCAATTAATTTTTAATTGAAATGGCTTCAATTCACAAAATGATAGTAATTCAGCTATCCAAAGTCACTATAAAAACCTTAACTGTTCAATTAAAAATTAATTGATATATTAATTAATTTTTTATTGATTGATTTGTTTCAAATAAAAAATTTGTTTGACCAAATAAAATTTGTAATTGAGATATTTTTAAATTCAATTTTTAAATGAGAAATTTTGACGGTAAATTAAGTGTCTGTGTAACAGTGTGCTGAGACTCATTGGCGTCCGTCTTGTTTAGCAATTTACTAAGCCATCGACTCCAACCATCAACTGCCAGCACTATACTTCTACTTGCCCAGTAGTAGCTGAAGAGTTTAAAGTTTTTTTAAGTTTCTATGTATGCCATCAAAAAGGAGACGGGTAACCACAATATACCGACAATTCGTTGCATATGATACAATTCAATGCCGTCAGCGAGGGGGGCACGTGAACATGAAGCGTTGACAGTTTCCGGAGATATCACGTCCATCTTGAGGGAATTTCCTGTTTGCACTACTACGAGACTCGTTTTTCTATCTCTAAATTCCACAGATGACTGGTAGGATTTTTTATGCTCGTTAGAATTTCTTGATTGTTTTGAGGTAGATTTTGCAAATATCCTATCCAATTATAGCTACTTCACAATTTTCTAAAAAAATAATATCTGGGACACTTTCTCTATAAAAAAACTAACATTTTGACAAATTTGTCTATAAAAGAATTAAAATTTTCATACAATTATCTATAGAACCTAAAATTTTTACCTATTTTTTTTATAGAAATAAAATTTTGAGAACAATGTTCCTTTATTCGTAATAGAATACAATTTTGATCCAATGTTTTTGTAGCAAGAATAACATTGTGACCACATAATTTTCTACAGACGCAATAACAATTTTGCACCAAATTACAGATCAATACGAATTTTACCTCAATTGTTGCCTATAGACAATAATATCTTGAAATTTTCTCGTAGACCATACAAATCTCTCTGAGACACCATTTCTTCTAACTAGACAACTAAACTTTCTCTGCCCCACTTTCTTACCGCCTACCACATCGGTAACCTCAGAAATACCAAACTTTGAAAAAATTTTCGCAGGCAGAATTAGAAATTTTTGAGTTACAGATGTTTCTATGGTAAAATGAACATTTTGAAACAAATTTTGATATAGAAAGAATTTTTTAACAAATTTCTATGTTATTGTCTTGTGAGTAGACAACCGTGAGGCTGTAATACGGATTGGAATTATTGATGTGCTCTTTAATATTACCCTGACATTCCATTGGGGACCCCAGCAGACAGCAGGCAGCTGCCTGGCGCAGCGTCCTTATTGTCATGGTTAAGTCCCCGATGTTAAGTCTAGCCCCGGCACCTCTTTATAGTGGCAAGCCTTATATTTCAGTCGGATCTCTTCTTGGCTGTTTACGGCAGTTGTGAGACCTGTGGCTACGTATGGATGTCACGTCTGGTGGACGATTACAAACCATCAGAATCACATACAGAAATTCAACAGAATAAACTGAACGGTCCTTATTTACATGACTGGCGCAATCAGAACAACGGCCACAACAGCAGTAGAGGTACTGATGGGAAACTGCCCACTGAATCTACATATCACAAGAACTGCGGAGATGATACTCATGAGGCTGAAAACAGTGGACTCGCTCGAAAACGTGGAAAGCAGACACACGGAACTCNAGTTCACCACTGTGATATCACTGAATAGTCTAAGTAAGCCTGAAATATAGGGATGCCACTATAGCTAAGCATACCTAACCTGATCCTGACAACTTACAGACGGACATGGAGAGCATAAATAAATTAATATTTCAATATATCACGCAAGAGTTTATTACCCCACGAGAAAAGGAATAATGCCGGATCGTTACAGGGCCAGTGGTAGTTCTTGTCGAAACATAGAACTACCCCATAGGCAAGTCCTCGAGAACCAGCCTGGCACAAACTTTTGGGAACCTGTTTCAGTATGACCATCGAGTCGGCCAAAAAGGATAATTTAATCTTCAGTTAAATGCACCTACGGGGAAACCGGATTAAACATCAGGACTGGTACCAGGACTAGCGCCCTCGGTGGTGCATGGACTTAGTCCTAGTATCTGGTCAAGACGTATGGGAAGGGACCGGTCAATTTAACATGGGTTTTGTCATGACGGGGTAAATAAAACACTTTAGGACCGCCGTTGAACTCGTTTCCTATAGGACACGTCCCTGGGGCATTTTAGTAGTAAGCCACTCCATAGACAGGTTCTTATGAGCAGGTCTCGACAATACTCTTAAATCTGTTTCAGTTTTGGATTAATCGCCGAATCGCACCAAAATGAAAAATGTTGAACAATAAGGTTTATTCTGGTAATTCTACTTCAGCTAAAATGTGTAGATATGATAAGATTTTTATATAAGCGAGTGATGAAATCACTTAAGTTATCATTAATTAAAAACTGCGAACAACTGGATCACGCGGTAACCAGTCTGTGATAGGCCCGTTATTAGACGATTGCACCAAATATTCCATAGGATTAAGATATACGCTTAAAAAGGTCGATACGGTCAAAATTTGGTCAAATATAAACTTGACGTATTTCTTTCAATTTTGGCATGTTAAAAAACTGAAACACCCCTCATTTTGAAGGTGTCGTGTGTGTAGAATGTTGCTCCTATTTTGATTTTTGGAATGTCACTCTTCAGTTGTCAAAATGCCGTCCAAGCAAGAAGAGCAGCGTATCAAATTTTGCTCGCAGCATCGCGAAAATCCGAGCTGACCGCACTCGAAAGGTGGCAAAATCGCTAAAAAAGTTTGCCAAATCAACCGTTACAAATGTAATTAAAGTGTTTGGGGAACGTTTGTCGACAGCCAGGAAGTCTGGATCGGGGGTAAATCGAAAAACCGGAAGCCGCTGAGACGAACCAAAGAAGAGTTGCCGGTAGTTTCAAAGCGAAACCCTAACCTCTCTCTTGCCGAGATGCGCAAATAGCTGGTTGGTAATCGTCTACAACCGTGCCATCGAGCCAGCCAAAAAAAACGAGCCGGACTATCCACTTACAAGAACGGTAGTGACTCCAAATCGAGATGACAACAAAATACGACGTCCAAAAGCGCGATCCCGGAGGCTGTAAGCACGAGATGCTGAGGAAGTTTGACTGTGTGGTAGATGGACGACGAAACCCTACGTCAAGCCGACTACAACAGCCTCCGGGACAGGAGTTTTATAACGGCAAAGAAGGCGGAAGGTAGCAGATATTTTTTCAAGCACATAAAATTGTCAAAGTTTCGCAAAGAAATATCTGGTTTGGGCAAGCCATCTGTACCTGTGGCTTGAAAAGCGCATTTTCATAGCTTCCCGGGACTCGTCAACGGCAAGAAATTGTACGTGAAAGAGTGTTTGAATAAAACGTCTGCTGCTTTCCCTGAAGAACACCACGGTTTTTGTTCCGTACTGTTTTGGATTTGGCATCTTGGCATTACGGCAATAAAAGCCATGGAGTGATACGCCGCAACAACGTTCGTGGGTTCCCAAGGACAAGAAACCCTACCAACGACGCCAGACGCTCCGCCCAGTTGAGAAAATACTGGGCTATTGTCCAAGCGGAACCTAAAGAAGAGCCGAAAAACTGTGCTAAGGGACGAGCACAGTTAGTTCATAGGCAAACTGGCTTTCTACGGCGAAGAAAGGTGGACAGGTGGCGTACAAATCTGATGGCAGGTGTCAAGCGTGAGGCCGGCAATTCGGATTTGAAAGCGAAAAGCCTAAAGCTGATATATTTTTCCTGAATTTTATATACTAATTGAACTTGAAAAAAAATTTAATTTTGATTTTTTTTAATAAATTCGATTTCAAAACACGATTTTAACACTGCGTTTTTCCCTTGACCAATTTTGACCGTATCACCTTTATTAATTGTCTTTAAACTTTGCATAAAATTTAAAAATAATAATTTAACTCAACTCATTGGTTCATTAATGCCTTTAACATCGTTAGGATATTACTAATCATCAATGTTGAGCTGTGTCCCCGCCTTCCTTTGTACTGGAATACAATGAAGAAGACGCAAGAATTAGAGAAAAATCATGAATAATGTTTAATTTAAATTATTTCTGTAAGAAGTCGTTTATTAGGTGTATATCAGAGATGGTCCGAGTAGTATTTCTTTTATAGTTTTCTACTGTTCAGTAAAACGTCCGAAACGTCAATACATCACGTATAAAACAATAGTAAAGGTCGAAAAATGCTTAGAGGATACTCGATTTTGTTGATAAACATTCTAAGGCGATGGTCACAGCTAGACCAAATATTTGACGCCAAACTGGTGTCAAACATTTTTCCAGAACCAGTCTCCAATATATCTGGATACGGTTTTTGAAAAATAATCCTATCCATCGATGTTATAATATCCAATAGGAGGTAAAGGATGTCGCTGGTTTGGCTGTGGCGACGGAACCGATCTTTAGAGATTTCTGTCAATATTCTGCCGCAATGTGAACCATAGCATAAGGCATAATGAAGAATTTAGATTTCTAATAATGAATCATTCTGTGAAATTGTTATTCAAGAAGTAATTTGTAATTTTCGGAGAGAAACTGCATTTGAAAAAACACTCTAACTTCGCAAATCAACGCGTTTTCAAATTGTTGAAACTGTGAAAATTGTCAACGGCAAACTTATGATATACAAAGTCTACAAAGCTAGGCATACAAAAATGCTAACACGCGCGACTTAGATTTGATATACTCGTATACCCTACTTTTCAATATGGTTAGGTTAGGTTAGGTTAGATTGTCAGCCCGATGTATCAGGCTCAACTTGGACTGCTACCGAAATTCCATGTTTAAGCTCAATGACAAGGGACCTCCTTTTTATAGCGCGAGTCCGAACGGCGTTCACAATTGCAGTGAAACCACTTAGAGAAGCTTTGAAACCCTCAGAAATGTCACCAGCATTACTGAGGTGGAATAATCCACCGCTGAAAAACTTTTTGGTGTTCGGTCGAAGCAGGAATCGAACCCACGACCTTGTGTATGCAAGGCGGGCATGCTAACCATTGCACCACGGTGGCTCCCATATGGTTATGTGAAATCAAATTGGAAACTTTGTGCCAAATTTAATAGGCGTATGAATTTTGCATGGTTCAATTACATATGGTCGACTGTGGACGATATTAGTTTCGTTTTACTCTTTTCTATAAGGAAATACAAATGTTACTATTCCTAAAATATCTCTAGATTTCAAGTTACAAGCAAATCGGATAGAAAATATAGGTTTTAGACGCCCAAGAAGTAAAATCGGGAGATCGGTCCATATAGGGGCTATACCAAAACATGGACCGATACACACCATTTTCGACACACCTATTTGTGGTCCTGAAATACCTCTAGATTTCCAGTTTTAGGCCAATCGAATAAAAACTACAAATACTAGAAGCTCAAGACCCCAAATCGGGGGATCGGTTTATATGGGAGCTATATCAAAACCTGGACCGATATAGTCCATCATCGAACTTGGCCTGTATGCAGACAAAAGACGAATCTGTGCCAAATTTCAGGACCATAGCGTCATTATTGAAGACTGTACCGTGATTACAACAGACAGAGGGCCAGACGGACATGCTTATATCGTCTTACAATTTCTCCCTGATCACGAATATATATACTTTATATAGTCGGAAATCGATATTTCGATGTGTTACAAACGGAATGACATATATCATACATACGGAAAAACATATATCATACAAATTCCAATATTGTCAAAACCAAAAATACACTTACGGAATTTTTTAATGCTCTAGTTTGGCTTTTTGCGTAAATTTTAACTATTAATTTAAAATGCTTTATTATTCCATACCCACTGATATTTTTCCGATCTCTTTTTATACCCTGCGCCACACTGTGGAACAGGGTATTATAAGTTAGTGCATATGTTTGTAACACCCAGAAGGAGACGAGATAGACACATGGTGTCTTTGGCAATAATAAAGTGGGTCCCTTAGTCGATATAACCATGTCCGTCTGTCCGTCCGTCCGTCCGTCCGTCCGTCCGTCTGTCTGTGAACAGATTTTTGTGATCAAAGTCTAGGTCGCAATTTTAGTCCAATCGCCTTCAAATTTGGCACATGTTCCTAATTTGGGTCATAATAAAACCTATTGCTTTTGGAAGAAATCGGTTCAGATGTAGATATAGTTCCCATATATATCTTTCGCCCGATATGCACTAATATGGACCCAGCAGCCAGAGTTTTATACCGATTTGCTTGAAATTTTGCACAAGGAGTACAATTGGTAATATAGTCATGTGTGTTAAATTTGATTGAAATCGGTTCAGATTTAGATATAGCTCCCATATATATCTTTCGCCCGATATGGACTAATATGGACCCAACAGCCAGAGTTTTGGTCCAATTTGGTTGAAATTTTGCACAAGGAGTAGATTTAGCATTGTAGCTATGCGTGCTAAATTTGGTTGAAATCGATTCAGATTTAGATATAGCTCCCATATATATCTTTCGCCCGATATGCACTTATATGGACCCAGAAGCCAGAGTTTTATCCCGATTAGCTTGAAATTTTGCACAAGGAGTAAAATTGGTAGTATAGTCATGTGTGCCAAATTTGATTGAAATCGGTTCAGATTTAAATATAGCTTCCATAATATATTTTCGCCCGATATGGACTAATATGGTCCTAACAGCCAGAGTTTTGGTCCAATTTGGTTGAAATTTTGCACTAGAAGTACAATTGGTAGTATAGTCATGTGTGCCAAATTTGATTGAAATCGGTTCAGATTTAAATATAGTTCCATATATAATTTTTTCTGATTTCGACAAAAATGGTCAAAATACCAACATTTTCCTTGTTAAATCGCCACTGCTTAGTCGAAAAGTTGTAAAAAATGACTCTAATTTTCCTAAACTTCTAATACATATATATCGAGCATCATATAAATAAACGTTTGCGAAGTTTCCTTAAAATTGCTTCAGATTTAAATGTTTCCCATATTTTATACTAAAATTGTGTTCCACCTTAGTGCATTAGCCGACTTAAATTTTTTTGAGTCTATAGATTTTGTAAAAGTCTATTAAATTCTGTCCAAATCGAGTGCTATTTAAATGTATGTATTTGGGACAAACCTTTATAATATATAGCCCCCAACACATTTGACGGATGTGATATGGTATCGAAAATTTAGATCTACAAAGTGGTGCAGGGTATAATATAGTCGGCCCCGCCCGACTTTAGACTTTCCTTACTTGTTTTAAATATAATATGTGTGGATGCAAATGTATGTTAATTTAGAAATTGCCTATAAACATATATGTATTTAGGAAGAGAGTATGCTGCAAGCAAAAAAAGGGAAATAAAAGTTTTTTTCTACAAGTGTGAGCCTAAGGTGAAACATAATATGTTTAAACAATATTTTGTTTGGACCAATCCTGAAGATATATATGCTTGAAGCAGAATGTGTTTGGGAGTATATGTTACAGAAGCGATTTTTTTGAGGGTGTAAAGACACAAATAGCGCTTGTATGTCGAAACGTTTTGAGTGCGTATAACCTCAAAATGTCATGATTTACTATAAGGCAGAGGTTTGCCTAACGAAACCTAACCTAGCCTTAAGTCGATCACCCGGGCGGGCGATTCTCCTAAATCAAACAATCTAATACAAAATTGCCTTTGCCTTTGCAAAGTACATCAGTTCACATCTGTATATGAAAAGATCCTGTATAGAAATGTGGATGTGTACAATTTATTTGTTCGAAATTTAACAAAAGATTTATATGTCGATCTAAAACGAATGTCAAAATATTTTCGAAGGAATTTTTACATTAATTATATGGTATAACTACTTCTGTACATAGAACTTTACGAATGTATTATTAATGCATGCCATTCCCAAGAAAACACAATTAAATTCAAAGCTTTTCATTCGAAACTTCTAGTTAGTTATGTGAAAAATGTTTCTGGTTATTCCTCATACAATTTTACACATTCCACATCTAGAAGATTTAGATGATAGAT
>PGFW01029357.1:7677-22713 GCA_003123925.1 Haematobia irritans | reverse complement strand
GAAAGACCTACATGGTGGCTTTATTTACTTCGAAGAACTCCAATGGTAATACAAAATCGGTTTCAATGTGACAGCTTGACTACCGAAAGAACCAGAAACTATCTCGATCTGAATTCTATATCACATTAAATTCCATACAGCAGGATACAGAACAATTGCATAACGATATTGAATATGAGAATTTTAAAAATATGCATATTTCAATTTATTCATGAAATCGATCAATATTTCCGATTGTCGGAAATATTCAAAGTCTCTACTACAGCACGGCAGGATTTCTCCTTATAAGTGATCAATCGCTGTTAGGATACAAAAATTAGTTACAATGAAGCTATAAAGTTATTATAAATACCTAAGGCGACAAATAGTGTTCTTATGAAATACAGTTTTAGAAAATCGTAACAATTTTTATTTTATCATTCTTATGTCAATCCTTTATTTAATTATTTACTAAAATATTATTCCCCTGCTCACTGCAACAAAACGTCACAGACAAACCTTACAAATAATATCTTCTGGTATAAGTTACGCACGCTATTATACAAGGGATCTTGACATTGTCTAACAATTATCTCGTGACTCCCTTAGCGGAAAAAGTTTGTGCTTTAATTTCGGTATCCAGTATTTCTGCGCCCCCTCCTTCTTCCTCGCCCTCTGGTGTGGATTTTCTTAATGTTCTTAATTCTTATTTTCTGCATACTCCTTTTACAGTTTATTTAGCATGTCTGGACTCAATATGTACCCAGGCTTAATAGAACGGTCCACAAAGATTCAATCAACAGTCTTAGGGCCTATGCTCTCTTAGCACAAAAATCTTGTTCTTTTCTAAATTAAGCAAACGATGTTCAGATTGGAGTTTAATCGGTGCGATTGGGAGGCCCAATCTAAATGCTTGATACCGGCGTAGCTTAGGATCGTTTCATTGTCCTTGTTCAAGCCAAATAATGTCCACACTTGGAAATATACATGATCTTCAAGAAATGGTCACGCAGCCACACATTTCACTCTCTTTATTCGGCGAAGTACCTCCACAAGTTTGGTTTCACGATAAACAGACCACCAAGCATCTCAGATGATAGCCACCACTAAATTCTAATTCTTGGCAAATATTCCGGCCTCTTTATAAACTCCAAGCTCGGGGGAGATTTTTTTATTTTTATCCACCCATGTTCCATCAGACGGCAAGTTCGATATTGATTTTTGTTCATTGACCAAGTTACCTCACATCAACTCGTCTTATTTGTGAAGTTTTCCGTATTTTTTACATAAGTCCAGACATTTTTTTCGTTTTTTTTTGTCCGCGTCAAAGCCTTTCTTTTCTGTTGGCTCTTGCCTCGTTGCTAGTAATTTCACTGGCTCAAATGTCTAACGAACAGTTTGGTACTCACGTTATCGTTTCCCTTATTTATTAATTGCTTGATCTCAACAGCTGTATTTAACTGGATACCTGTACTATCAATCGTCTTAGCTCTTCGCGTTCCGTATCAAGCACGGCGAGAGTTTTTTGGCCACGACCTGCTGGATTTACCAATAATTTCCCAAAATTATTCCATGATTTTCTATATTTCTCTTTATAAATCCAATGATGATGTTAATTTTTTTGCCTCGATCTCTTCGATATCCTTTATGTGTATTTTTTCACTCTTAATTGTTCGTTCTCTATTAATTTCAGTCAACCCTACCCTGGTATACAATTTTTGTCCCTTATTGTTATGATGTAAGAGATCGGGATATTGATGTTATTGCATAAATTTCAGGTGTTTATGCTAATATTTTTGAAGATATATTATTTCTTAATTCTATTTACAACCACATTTTATATAATTTAGATAGCAAATGGTTGTTACGAACGAGCGATTGGTTGAAGTAATGTAATTTTACTAAGACTCTCCATTTCCTCTCCAACGCGTCTTCATTAATAAAACACAGTAAGGAGAAGTCTAAAAGCTCTCGGACGCGGGATCCGACTAATTCATACCCTGCACCACCTTTGAGGTAGATTAAAATTCTTCTCGATTACGATATTCACATCCGGTCAAATGTAGTCTGGGGCCTAAGTATATACAAGTTTTGTACCCGAACTACCATTACTTTAAAACTTAGCACTAACGAATCTGGACCCAGAATTGATTAGAATTCTTACATACAAGATCCATCTCACACCTAACTCATTCTATTAGAGATGCTAACCTTGAATCCTAGAGTGGAACACAAATTTTTTAGTAACAAATTAAAATACTGGGAAACATTCTATACATCTGGAATGAATTTAAGGAAACTATTGCGCAAAAGTTTTATTTATGATTTATCGGCTCAATATATTATGTTTTACAAGTTTTAGGAAAAAATAGAGTCATTATTTTACTCATTTTTCGACCTAAGCAGTGCCGATCTTTACAAGGCAAATCACTTGGTCGTCTGGAAATCACGAACAAAACCAATTATTATGTGAGCTGAAGGACCCTTAAACTCTTTCAACTCTTACCGACTGAATCAAACCAAATTTTGTGCACGCATAGCTACACATAGCTAATTCATTACTCCCTGCTGCAAAATTTCAACGTCAAGATCGACTTGGCGTTAACATAATTTGGCTTCTGTGATCATATGGAGCTGTTAACATCGGGTCGAAAGCTTATATTATGGGAGAATTATCCTCAAATCCTGAACCGGATGACTCAACACTTTGGCAACGCATCTAGCTCAATTGCTAATTCGTTATAACTGCCTCCTGTGCAAATTTCAAGCTAATATCGGAGTGCAAAAAATTGGCCTCTTTTGGTCATTTGAGTGTAAATCCGGGCGAAAGCTATTATATGAGAGACCTTATATCTAAAGTCTGAACGATTTAACCACATTTCGCACGCATTCACTATAAATGTATTTTTACTCCCTGTTGCAATAATTCAACTAAATCGGAGCAAAACTTGGCCTCTGTGGGGCAAGTGATTCATGTAAATCCGGGGCTGAAAGGTATATAATGGGACTGCTATATTAATTCTGAACGATTTGGCTCCATATTTTTGAACAAGTTCTTTCGAGATCATAAAATATCCGGATGTACGGAATTTGAGGAAGATCGTGTTGATATACACGCCACATTATGAACAGATCGTAGTGAAAAACTAGTACCATATGGCAGCCGTCATAATCTAAAAAAATCTTCTGAACCGATTTTCAATCAGGGGTATCGTTCTTTGCAGCCGAAACCACGACCCGTATTACCAGAATCTTTCGGGACGGATCGGGAACTAAAACCGCGAGTGGTACTTTTGCACTCAAGAACTTACATCCAACAGACAGTACGTATCGGGGACACGACAGGAACAGACCGGACATCGCTTAAATTCTGGACTCGACGAATTTTCAATTGCTACATCAAGCTACGTTGATCGGTATACTACCGAGCTGCGTCTCCAGACTTATTTCCTTTTGGCCGTTACATACAAAATGCACAATTATTATACCTCTATCACAGTAGTGAGCTACGCTGGCGTGAAAGGGTTATGATAATATATATGGGAAGTCTATATCTTTATACATCCATAAACCGATTTAATCTAACACAACTTTGTCTGACGCACTTAATGATACTGATAACGCTACTCCTGTGCAATATAATATATTGGCAGCTATATCTAAATCGTGGACGATTTATTTCAAATCCAATAGCGATCCCCTTGTCTTTGAGCCAAATGCTAAACCTCCTTATGTGCCAAATTTGAGGACGAGTCAGACTTAAACTGCGAGCTGGTTACTTATGCACACAAAATTACATTATATAGCAGACGGACGGACAGACAGACAGACGGACATCGCTAAATCCCGACTCAGATTTAATTCTAAGCACGATCGGTATACTAACGATGAGGCGTCTCAAGGATTTCCTCTCTTGGGTTACATACAAATGCACAAACTTATTATTACCCCTGTACCACAGATAGTAGTGGATGTGGAAGACGTACTAAAATTGGTAGAGAGACCAATTCAAAGAAGCAAACCCCCCATATTCACGAGAATTACAGATTATCAGTTTTTTTGCTCCTCAAGCCTCGAAAGTCAAAGATCGCTACGAGACAGAGTAGCAACATATTACGACTAGCTAACCTGCCTGCAAATAAATCGTCTCTGACGTCATGAATACGTTCGTCCTAGAGTGAAACTAAAGACAAGTTAGATATATATTTTCAAAAGCTGGATTTTCTGATACACGAACTCATCCTAAAATGGACATTACTATCGAACACCGAATAATAAATTCGTGTGATTCAGGGGTTGCTTGTCCAAACTTTATTGATTTCTACGTACCACTCCTTGGGCACATATAATAAGTATGGCTTGACATTGAATAACAAATTTGCAAAATTTTCTACGCATTCCCAAGAAATAAGAGTGAGCCAAAAAAACTACGATTCATTGAAAATATTGAAGCAACTTTACAAACATATTTTGAAACACTTTAACTAGTTCTACATCTCTCCCATTTCTACAAAACTTCAAACTATATCTGGGGTTTACGTGGTCCAATAGATGGTCCTATCCGAAGCTTTTTGTTGCACCAGCGACATCAGACTACTAAGCAGTGACATTTTGTTGATGATTAGCTATGGAAATTTGGTTACTAAGAAAAAAAACACAAATAAGCAAAACAAAAATAAGTCAAAAAGGTAGATTTTTATAAAATTCTCTCTCGTAAACCAGCAGGTGCACTTATTGCAAGTGCACACTTAAAGAGAGGTTTTCCTTCTTCTGTCGTTTCTTGCAGAAAGTTCTTCGAAAGTGGGGTCTAATTTGGACAGCCAAGACTGAATTTAAGCTTAATATCCTGGAAGAAAGTGCCGCGCGAGAAACAGTCACCCGCGCTTTAGCATGTAGTACTTGCTGTAATAAAGCAATACGGGAAAATGTCAAGGCGACACTGAGAGCCGAAACCGGTTCCCGCTCGACATTTTTTACGCAATTGGTACCTTACTTACGGCACATATCATGCATCTTGCTGTTAATTCACTCGAACTCGCCCTATATGATGCGCTACTGAGAAGTATTTTGAGTTTACGACTTTTGTTAGCTTTTTTCATACATTTACAGACGTTGCGTATGTTCAGCTTCTACGACTTTGCAGCCAGTCCCAAACCTAAAAAGTTTATTGAATACAGCACCATCTCTGATGTGTTGACAGAACTGCTTAGTTTTCGAAATATTCGACGAGTTTTCTCTTTTAGTTAGTCTCGAGGCGGGCGATACGTTTATAGTTTTCTTTTTTGGGTGTGTTTTTATAGTCATAAGTACCAGCAACAAGAAATCATGCAGTTTTGTGATTCATTCCAGTAATAATGGTCTACGAACCCAAAGGCCGAAATGTCAATAAAATCAATGAACTTTTTAGGGTAACGAACAAAAAACGTATATATCTTACGAGTACTGAAAAAAGCTTGATGTGTATAATACCATAGGTCTTTTGGAATAGCAAGATATTAACCCATGTCTGAAGCGGTTGGTGAGGTGCTATGAAATAATGATGATTGACATTACAACCCCAAGAATATGATGGATTGTGTTAGCAAATTATAATCGTTATTAATCAATACGTCACTTAAATTAATGTTGACAGGTATTTGGCGGGAAAAGTATAAGCAATATGTTAATACATACTCCTCAGAAAAACTATGGTTCGAAGTTGAAGAAGAGGTCAACAACATTCGAATTTTTGAAAAGACATGATGATTATTGACAAATGTGATTTGTAGCTTGATCTCATACCAGGTAAGAAATCAATACTAAGACAGAGCTATTACGGACATTATCAATCAAAAAAGGCTTCTTCGATATTTATTTTTTCCTCCTTTATCTTACTTCTTAATGTTCCACTGCACACTAGGGAAAAGGTATAAATTTACACATACAGGATTCCTGATCACCATACCGATAAATAGTTTTAACAATACAGAAAATAATCAACGCTACCCGATTTCCATTACAACGCCTTTTAACAACCAGTGATGAGAATAACTCCTAAGAGAATTGTACAATAGATAGGATAGTGTCCCCTCACCAAACAAAATAAGCTCATAACGCCAAGAGAAAAAAACTTATTTTAAGGATATCATATGTAAACTAAATAACAAATCAAAATGAACACACACAGAGTTTAGCACTTGGATTCATTAAATTGAAAGAAGTATATACGGACCATAACGCTCGGGCCCGATTCATCTTACTCCTGCACCATGGATTGCGTTGAACTCTCTATTAAACAACTGTCATCCACAATCGAATTACTTGGTTGTGGTTATAACCACCGATAGAAAGGTATCTTAAAACTTCCTAACATCGTCTTCTAATTGTTAAGTTAGTCCATACGTGGTATATATTAGTCAAAAAGAGCTGTATCACATACCGGTAATTAAGTTCTTGACCGGTAATACTAGGGAAGTCTACAAAATAATTACGAACCGTATGAACTTTTGCGTAATTAGACGACTCCAAGAATTGAAATATAGGGGTCGCTATATTGGGGCTATATATAATTATGAATCGATATGGGCCAATTTTTCGTGTGATTGGGAATCGGTTTATTCTGGGGGCTATATAATAACTATAGCGGCGATATACTAGCACAAATGTGCCAATTTTAAACCGAATCAGGTCAATGAAACTGTGCCTCCTGCCAAGCGGCTCCGAGCTCAACCCTGGGGAAAGGTTATATGGGCGCTATATGGCACTAATATTTTGCATGTTATTAGAGACGATGTACTAACACCACGAACGAAATTTCAAACCAGGATCGGATGAATTTTGCTACTCAAAGGGGCCCGGAGTCAATTAGGGATGGGACCGCGCAGTACCTCTCATCCACCCACCTCGCGATCGTCAGCCCCTATCCCAGCTGAAGTCGCCGGTAATTATATGGGGCTATATATAAATAAGGTCCTTAAAGACCTAATATGCTCAACTACTACAACCAACGTACCAAATTCCAACGCAAATACTTATGAAATTTGCTACATCCAGAGGCCTCGAGAAAGCCAAATCTGGGTGTCAGGTTTTATATGGGGGCATGTACGTAAACGATATTTCGATTTCGATTTGGCTCCACCTTGCAATATATCCGACCTACATCAAATAACCAACTACATCCGACAGAAAGGAACATAGATCGACCTCAACACATGTTTTAAGAAGCCAAAAAGTTATTTTTGTAAATGGGGAAAACTGTAAACATTTTTATCGCAACCATGTATATTTCTCTCCGAGAAATTTGTAATCTGCATTTCGGCAACCATGTATAGATTTACTCGGCTGGGAGAAACACAACATTTTCGCCTACAAACATAGCATTCCATGTTCTCCTGTCCAAAATAAAACATTTTGGCTCTTGAGAACCATGTTTGGGGTGATCCATATTCCTTCTCTGCGTGTACCTCCATCCTATGGTGGATAGTATAAAAGACTTTTTATACCCTTCACCACTACTGTTGTGTACAGGGTATAATAAGTTTGTGGCATTAGTAATGTATAACGTCTTTAGTTAAATTCTGAGTCGATTTAGAGATGTCCGTCTGTCTGTCTGTCCGTCCGTCTGCCTATATATGTAATTTTGTGTGCAAAGTACAGCTCGCAGTTTAAGTCTGATCGTCCTCAAATTTGGCACAGAGGTTTACATTGGCTCAAAGACAATCGCTATTGATTTTGAAAAAAATCGGTCCAGATTTAGATATAGCTGCCATATATAATTTTGCACAAGGAGTACGTTTACTAGCATCATTAAGTGCGCCAAATTTGGTGTGAAATCGGTTTAGATTTAGATATAGCTCCCATATATATTTTTATGACTGATTTTTACCTATATGGCAAAAAAGCCAGAGTTTTATTCCGATTTGCTTCAAATTTTGCACAAGGAGTACGTTTAATAGTATTGTTAATTGTGCTGAAGTTGGTTGAAATCGGTTCAGATTTAGATATAGCTCCCATATATATCTTTTGTCCGATTTGGACTTATATGGCTTCAAAACCCAGAGTTTTGCCCTGAGTTGCTTCAAATTTTGCATAAGGAGTACGTTTAATATTATCGTTAAGTGTGCCAAATTTGGTTGAAATCGGTTCAGATATTTAGATATAGCTCCCAATATATCTTTCGCCCGATTTACACCATATGCCACAGAGAGGCCAAAACATATTTTCCCATTTAAGCTTTCTTGTTGAGATAGCAGATTATTATTCTAACTATGCATGTCAAATTTGGTCAAAATCGGTTCATATCTTGAGATATAGCTCCATATATATGTACGCCAGAGTAAGGGGAATATGCTAGATTTTTCATATTTTAGACGCCATTTTCAATGGCTCATAGTTTCCACAGAGAATACATTTAATATGCTATTTAAGTGTGTCATCTTAATCTAATATGGCCAAAATACCCACATTTTACACAAAATTCTGTGATGATTTCCCCATATCGTAGTCATATTCTACACACTGTAATGCCAAACTTTTCACAGAATGGTCGAATTTTAAATAAAGCTCCGACGTGTGGCACTAAAGACCTTCTTCAATTTTGAACTCCAATTTTTTTCCTTCAAACTCTACAAAATTTTCTTTAAAAGGGTGAAAAAAATAAATTATATCTAATAATTTTTTTTTTGAATTAGTCAAAAAATATTTACTTTGTTTTATGAAATCCGGCGTCGTGTTGTAACACTGTTTAGTGTTACCCTACTGTGAACCGTGTGGGTCCTCACCGTTTCTTTCCAGCCAATCCAATTGGAATTTATAGTCTCTGGTTTAAAAGGTGCTTGGATTACACAAAAAAAGCGTGAGCTCTAGAGCAGGGATGGGCGAGAGAAAAAATTGTGTTTGTGTGTGTACAATTGATCGCTCTCTCCACCTGCAAAAAACAATCGCTTCGTAACAATATGCCCTACACATTTTGTTCAAGCAATATATATTTTATCAGGATTGTGTCAACACAAAACCATTGTTTGTAACTTCAAACATATTATGTTTCACATTAGAAATGATGACTGGTAGAAAAAAATTTTAATATAAAATTTCTATGTGTATATATATTTTTTAAGGCGCCAAGTTGGTTATTCCATTCTTTTTACTTGCAGCATACTTGTAGGTCTCTCTTCCTGAAACCATATAGTGTTTATACTTTTTCTAAATTAAATAAGTTATGCATCCAATTATTGTGTAAAAAATTTAGTTCCAAACATATAATTTTTACACGCAAAACATATGAAAAACTGTCTTTTTCCATCCGTGTTCATGCACTTCAAAAATGTTGTTTGAATAATCAATTAAGTCAGTTTTTTCATTATTTTTTATGAATGACTTTGAAGGCCGTATTTACGTATTGATACAGAAGTTTAATGAAATTAACTTTTTATTATGGCACCAAACCATTACATGGAATTCCCAAAGAGGCAACATACTAAAAACACTGGCTTTAGAATCACAAAAAATTATATTGTGAGCAATTTTTCGAAATCCGGTTCAGTATAAAATATCACGTTTATATGAAATTCTTTTATTTTTCACCATCAATTTCTCATCTCATCTTTATTCTTCACGTGGGATCCATTTTACAATAGGCGGTTGGGTAATGGAGTATCTTGGTTCTGACGAAACGGACACAAGCGTCATATTAAATTTGGCTGGGCCATGCGCTAATTTTATATTTTTTAACTCCAGCTTGGGTAAAACATTTTTCGACCAATTGCGAAGAATGTTGCCCCTTTCATCAGTGTTTCAGATCATCAACCTGAAAAAAAAGCATGGCCCACGGTTCCAACGAAGATTTTGTCTTTCTTACTTTAAAAAATTTTGGGTATTGATTCCGAGCCAGAAGAGCGGAGAATTAAAGCAAGGGATACTTTTTAGACACACAATTCTCTTTTAAGTATTTAGGGTTTTGTGTACGTTGCTTCTAGGAAGCCAATTTTAATTTTTCGCATTTTTCACCTTTTTTTCTTCATAAGCCATCAAAGAGTCTCTTAAAAACGAGTTAACGACAACTTTATTTCCATTCAGACTGCGGCTTCCGAAAGCTAGGAATTTTTGGCAATGTTTCACGCTAAAAAGCGTCTTTAAAATAAAGTGCTGAAAATACATGTCCTATTATTTGAACGTTTGCTTTTGTATGGTGCAAAGATGGCAAAAAAGACAACACAATTTAAAGACAATTTCATTAATTTCTAATAGAATTTTTCCTGCAATAAGTTAATAGTCAAGTTGACCTATAGCCCCAAACATTTTTATCTCTTAATTCATGTTAGTGATACATTTTAATTGAAACTCACCTTAATTTAGAGGAAATACGAACTCATTTAAGAAATCAGTTTATCAACTTTTGAGAGACAGGAAAAAAATCTTTTTATTAGAGAATTTGCGTTCTTCTATTGCTAAGCAAAATTCGAATTCGTATTTTGAAAGACATTAATATCTTTGACCTCACGAGACAATAATTTTTTCAGTGCCAGTTAGATCTTGGACAATAATATCCGACAAATAATAGTAAATGGATGAAGATGTATTCACCTTATATTGATCTAGATATTCTCCGAGCTTATTGGGATGTTATGCTGGACCACAGGGTATGCTAATCCCAAATTAAATCTTGATCTATACAATAACATATCATTTAGCAGTGCTTGGTGGAAACACACGGAAAAGTATTCGCATGATAAGCGTAGAGAAATGACGAGTTTAGCTCTCTGTGTTCTTCTTGACCATTCCAAAGCAATTTGACACTGCCTAACACTAGAGCATAAATATTGTTAGGAGCAAGAGCCTGCGGATTTTTTTTTTTAATTTCTATGCCTCGTCTAATTTCTAATCAAACCTCTCAAAATCGTGACAATATGTGTGTTCAAAATATTCTGTTAATTATTAATTATTACCGAAAAGTGATGTCATAGTTTTTCTTTATATGATATTGTATTAAATGACGAAAATTAGTTATTTTAATCATGGCTAAAACTCTGAGGCTTTAATTCATTAATAGCAATCCTGACTATGACGAACCATATAAACGTAGCTGATTGGCCAGGTGTGGCGGCGGTTTCAGAAAAGCTTTTGAAACCCGCTCGAAATGTCCACCAGCGAATATGAAGTGTGGAAATATCCACCGGCTAACAAAAGACTTATTTGGTGTGTGTCGGTCGAAGCAGGGAATCGAAAACCGACAAACTTAGTGTATCGCAGAATCAGCCACCATTTGCCACCACGGTGGCGCATATACTTATTTCGGAGTACTTTATAGTCCGGAACTCTTGCGAAAACTGTGATTCGGAAGCACGTAAACGTAAAATTGACCACTCGTTTTTCAAATAAATGTGACCCGTTATTGTTTCATGGAATTGAAACGCTCATGAATAAATATCTCAGTATTCGAATTCTTATAATGGTGGTTTCAACTCCAAGAATTTATATGCTCCTGAAAATCTCAACTTTTTTGCACAAGATAACATACCAAACAAATCCACCGTACCATCGAAGAAAAAAACATCATCCTTCTATGCTAATCAAAGCATTTCATGTCTTTTAAAATACGAATGCAATTTGCCTTATATGAAAGAATTATGAAGAAAAATATCGCCGAAAAACGAAAAATTTAAATCTTGCTTCTAAGTAAGTAAGCAAGTACACAAACCCCAAATTTAAAATGTATCAGTGTCTTAAAAGATATCCGTTATTGTATTCTCCGCTCTCGTGCTGGCTGAAATCATACCAAAAATTTTTAAGAGTAAAGGCAAAATCTTGGAAAGCGGGCATGATTTTTTTAGTGTACTTATTCCCGAAACTCGGTTTATCGCAAAGATCTAACAGAAGAAAGAAATTTAATACCTTTTCCACAATCGAAGCCCTACTTTCTTCAATTTGGCAGTTTTTAAATAGTGTTTCGTTTATTTTTCTTCAGTTGCTTTATTGCTTCAAAATTGAGGTGAGTTAATTAATTAATTTATTTTGTTATGTTTATAGCTGGTATTGATACTGATTATATTGCAGCCGCAATTAATCAACAGAATATTTATTTCAATCAGAAGATGTACCTTAATGAGATTGTTGATCTTGTGCTTGAATGCAAAAAGTTACTAATATTCCAGGTCTTCAAAACGTCGATCACGTATAAAGTTGCGTATAATAATTTTCCAACAGTTTGGCCCCCGTCAACGAAAAATTTGAAGTGAATCTAAACGATTGTGATTGTAAGATGGGTTGGATTCTAACTAATCTGTATTACCATTCCATCGAGATAACTAGATGCGTCTATTTAGTGCGCCGGACGAACTAGACAAATTTATATCAGTCTTTATCAGCTGGTCAAACCGTCGACGCGCCCAGCACGTTAAAAAGATTAGCATCCACGCCGCATGACGATTAGGTAAACTGGAGACGGCTATCATTCACCTTGCTTAGGCCATGATATGATTAATTGGAGGGGCCTGGATAATGTCAGGAAGTCCATATTTCTGTTTGCCGTAGGGCGGCTATCCACAGATTTGCTGGTCGGGTGTTTCGATCACGATATAAATTTGTCATTCGGTATAATATCTATGGATATTTATATCTTATCTAAAATCAAACATGAGATTATCGATCCATCGTTATTAATCAATACGTCACTTAAATTAATGTTGACAGGTATTTGGCGGGAAAAGTATAGCAAGTATTTAATCATACTCCTCAGAAAACTATGGTTCGAAGTTGAAGAAGAGTCAACAACATTCGAATTTTTGAAAGACATGATGATTATGACAATGTGATTTATGAGTTGATCTCATACCAGGTAAGAAATCAATTATAAGACAGAGCTATTACGGACATTATCAATCAAAAAAGGCTTCGATTTTATTTTTCCTTTTACTTACTTAATGTTCACCTGCACAACTAGAAAAGGTATAATTACAATACAGGATTCTGATCACATACCGATAAATAGTTTTAACAATACAGAAAATAATCAACGCTACCGATTTCCATTACAACGCCCTTTTAACAACCGAGTGATGAGAATAAACTCCTAAGAGAATTGTACAAATAGATAGTGTTNTGTCCCTTATTGTATATGTAAGAGATCGGGATTTGATATTGCAATAAATTCAGGTGTTTATGCTAATATTTGAGATATATATTTCTTTAAATTTATACAACCATTTATATATTAATAGCAAGGTTGTTCGAACGACGATTGGTGAATATGTAATTTTACTAAAGGACTTCTATTTCCTCTTCCAAGCGTTTCATTAAAAAAACAAGTAAGGAAAGTCTAAAGTCTGTCTCTTATACCAATTTACCGATCGTCTTAGAATTAAAATCTGAGTCGATTTAGAGATGTCCGTTGTCTGTCCTGTCCGTCCGTCTGCCATATATGTAAACTTTTGTGTGTACAAAGTACACATGCTAGCAGATATATAAGTTCATCTGGATCTGTTAATACCTATCACATATATATGCGGTACAACGCCAAGCGGATTCACTACATCGCGATTCAAAGGCAATCGCTATTGATTTTGAAAAAAATCGGTCCAGATTTAAGATATAGATGCCATATATAAATTTTGCAGCAGGAGTACGTTTACTAGCATCATTAAGTGCGCCAAATTTGGTGGCGAAATCGGTTTAAGATTTAGATATAGCTCCCATACTATATTTTCTTTGACTGATTTATTACCTAGTATGGCAAAAAAGCCAGAGTTTTATTCCGATATTGCCTTCAAATTTTGCACAAGGAGTACGTTAATTGTGCTGAAGTTGGTTGAAATCGGTTCAGATTTAGATATAGCTCCCATATATATCTTTTGTCCGATTTGCACTTATATGGCTTCAAAAGCCAGAGTTTTGCCCTGAGTTGCTTCAAATTTTGCATAAGGAGTACGTTTAATATTATCGTTAAGTGTGCCAAATTTGGTTGAAATCGGTTCAGATTTAGATATAGCTCCCATATATATCTTTCGCCCGATTTACACCCATATGACCACGGAGGCCAAACATATTTTCCCATTTACTTTTCTTGTTGAGATAGCAGGATTATTATTCTAACTATGCATGTCAAATTTGGTCAAAATCGGTTCATATTTAGATATAGCTCCCATATATATGTACGCCAGAGTAGGGGGAATATGGTAGATTGTTTCATATTTTAGACCCATTTTCAATGGCTCGATAGTTTCCACAGAGAATACATTTAATATGCTATTTAAGTGTGTCATCTTAATCTAATATGGCCAAAATACCCACATTTTACACAAAATTCTGTGATGATTTCCCCATATCGTAGTCATATTCTACACACTGTAATGCCAAACTTTTCACAGAATGGTCGAATTTTAAATAAAGCTCCGACGTGTGGCACTAAAGACCTTCTTCCAATTTTGAACTCCAATTTTTTCCTTCAAACTACAAAATTTTCTTTAAAAGGTGAAAAAAATTAATTATATCTAATAATTTTTTTTTTGAATTAGTCAAAAAATATTTACTTTGTTTTATGAATCCGGCGTGTTGTAACACTGTTTAGTGTTACCTGTGAACCGTGTGGGTCTCACCGTTTTTCCAGCCAATCCCAATTGGGAATTATAGTCTTGGTTAAAAGGTGCTTGGTATACACAAAAAAAGCTGGGAGCTCTAGAGCAGGGATGGGCAGAAAAAATTGTGTTTGTGTGTGTACAATTGATCGCTCTCTCCACCCTCAAAAAACATCGCTTCTGTAACATATGCCCTAAACACATTTTGCTTCAAGCATATATATTTTCAGGATTGGTCCAAACAAAACATTGTTAGTATCATTCAAACATATTATGTTTCACATTAGAAATGCACTGGTAGAAAATTTTAATTAAAATTTCTATGTGATATTATTTTAAGGCGCCAATTGGTTACTTCCATTCTTTTACTTGCAGCATACTCTGTAGTCTCTCTTTCTAAACACATATATGTTTAAGGTATTTCTAAATTAATATAAGTTTGCATCCAATATTGTGTTAAAAATTTTAGTTCAAACATATATTTTTAACGACAAACATATGAAAAACTGTC
>PGFW01029333.1:28515-38909 GCA_003123925.1 Haematobia irritans | reverse complement strand
GGATGACCACTAATCTGATCGATAAGCCACCAACTAATAAAATCGTTATTATGTGTGTTGTATGTATTTGGTATTTGTAGTAACATATTCGAAAATTATTGCATATAAATTCCAAACACGGCCAACTACCAACATACTCTAAGCCATTACTAGGAAATGAAGATAGAATCCAAAATACAACAACAAACGATCCATGAACAACAAAAACACAAAATAAAAACTCTCTTGATGGATTTGATGCAATATGGTCAATTTTATGGCACGTAACCCTTTACAACTTATTTATTTATGAGTGCGGATGAAAGAGGGTTTGCACTGCGATATATGAGATTGTTTTAGAGTACAATGATTTTGGTTGACAGAAAAAAATACCAAAAATCAAAAATAAACAAACAATGTTCCTTTTGAACTTTTTTGTGACATTTGTTGATGTAAATGGACATAATCATATTATACACCAAAAAAAAAGGCGCTAATTAATAAATCAGCCAAACAACAAACCATTACTAAAATAAAATATGCAGTGTGTGACGTGTGTGTCATTTGAAATATGCAGTTTTATAATTTTTGAAGTTTTATAGGTTTATTTATTTTTTATTGCATTTTGTATGGCTGTTTTACATTCGGGTGTGTCAATAGCTGCCATTACGTGACAACCTGAAATACATTCTAGTACCTGAAAGCTGCAAGTGATATGTTTTAATAAATTTAACGGCAGTTAGATTGTAAAAAAATTACTAAAAAATCTGGATCTGATGTTTCTCATTTTTGTGCTTGGAAAAAATGTATTATGCGTTTCAGTTAACAACTTAAACATACCATGTTCCACATTATAAAAAATAGAAAGGTTGGGCCTCTAAAAAAAATATTTAATCTGATTTATAAAACCTAAATTTTGGAAATACATTTAAAGAATTTTTAGTTAGATGAAGTTAGTGGTTTAGGTAGTGGCAGGCCGATGTATCAGGCTCACTTCTAGGACTATTCAGTCCATTGTGATACCACATTGAGTGGAATTAGCAGAAAAATTCATAACCTTTTTGTTTTAAGAATGTTTTCTAAATTCTTTAAATTTACGCTCAAAACAAAGTGAACCTAATATGCACTGAAGCTAATTTAATCCGATTTTAGTTCATGGAATTATTATGTTTTTGTGAAAGTTTCCTTGACTTTAATTTTAATTTTAAAATGGGATAAAAATTATATACAAATGAAGAATCAAGATTTACTAAATTCGTGTCTCTCACAAAATAGTTCAGAAATTCTTAAAATTTACAAATTTACAACATAATGAGCTCATCATGAACTTCGTATAGTACTTAACGGAATTTTTGAATTTTTGAACTCCAATTTTTCCATCAAACTGTGAAATTTTCTTTGAAAAAAAAAATTATTTTTTGCAATACTTATATTTTTCATTAGATTTTTTCTTTTGTGAAATCGGCGATATTATCTGATTATTGTAATACAGATTTAGTTACAAAATTGTCCCAAAATTAATCTACATTTTTCTAAAATTAACCAATTTTTTCCTTATGCTCGTATATTCACTGTTTTCACTGAGTTAGGATATTTGAAATTTTGCAATTCTTTCCTTTAAAGTCGTCCTCCTTCCTTAAAAGTGATCCCAACAGGAAGTTGACAATACGCAGATATGACAAAACAAAATAAATAAATATTTTTTCGATAAATTCAAAGCAAATTTATTAGAACATTAATATTTTTTCTTTATGTTAAAGAAAATTTCTTATTGGAATTGAAAAAATGAATTTGATTAGTTCAAAAAAATGTCTTTTGAGCCATTAACGAGTTCAAGTGTCGGACAGTGAAAATTTACAAAATTTTAAAGAAAATCCTTAACTATTTTCTGGGAAAATGGAAAATGCGTGAATTTAGTATAATTTTTTTTCTTTCTTTTGGTTACCCAGCAAAAAAAAAGCGTCGGCCGAAAAGATGGCTGCAAAAATAGGCCGCAGGTAAGCGATATAATTTAACATGGGCTTGTCATAGGCTCAGAATTTGTCCACAATTTTCTTTAACAGCCTTTGGTACTGGATTTGCAATCACTTCTAAGGTGTGAGGGAGAATTATAAGAAATTTTGTGATATTTTGACAAATAAATAATTTTTAATTTTTTTTATTTGAGTTTTATGATTCTTTCGTGTGTTATGACGTTTTGGCATTTAAATATTTAAATTCGCAATTTTTCTAGTGGATTCGCACAGAAAAATTTAAATAATTTTTACCATTTCATTTAATTCTTAAATCTTATTTTAAACCTATTTGAAACAAAAATTTTTTAAATTTTTCCATTAACAAATGAAAAAAGCAGAGTTATAAAAAAATTGAATTTAAAATTAACTTCCCTGTGCAGCTAACATAAAGATCTTCTTTGAGGAGGACATTTGGAAGTGCTTTTTAAAGTTGTGCCTTTAGAAAACTCCAAATTTGGTTTTTGCTGGGTAAACGGTAACACAAAAAAAGTATTTAAAGCTTGAAGCAAATATTTTCATATTTGAGGTAAGGTAAATTTTACAAAAAGAAGCCACCGTTGGTGCAATCAAGCCCGCGGCTACACACGCTTCGTGTTCGAACCCATTATCGAAACAAAACACCAAAAAAGTCTTTCAGCTCATGGATATCCCACCTGAATATGTTGGTAACAAAGCTTATTAAAGTGATTTCACTGCAATTTAATGAACGCGTTCGGACTCGGTGCTAAAACGGGAGCGTCCTTTGTCATGAGCTTAAAATAGAATCGGGTCTCACTCAGTGATTCACCATTTGTGGTATCACAATGGACCTGAAATATCGGGAAGTCACTATACTTAAACCTAACCTACAGTAAAGGAGTATTATTTTAAATACACTCAACTTGAAGACAAATTTGTGTTTAGTTGATCCTTTAAATCACACATATTTGGTTTGTAAAGCATTTTTTCTTGATGTAAACAAAAAACAAGTTATAGGAAGTTCTTAAAGTCGGGTGGGGCCTACTATATTATTACCCTGCACCACTTTGTAAGATCTAAATTTTCGATACCATTACTCACATCCTGTCAAATGTGTTGGGGGCTATAAATAATAGGTTTGTCCCAAATACATACATTTAAATTATCACTCTGATCTGGACAGAATTTTGGATTAGGACTTCTACAACAATCTATAGGGACTCAAATTTAGTTCGGCTAATTGCACGGGGTGGAACACAATAAAATAAATATGGCGAAACATTTAACATATGAAGCACAATTTTAAGGAACTTCGCAAAAAGTTTATTTTATGATTTATTGGGTCGATTATATATTGTATTAGAATGTTTAGGAAAATTAGAGTCATTTTTACAACTTTTCGACTAAGCTCAGTGCGATTTTTACAATGGAAAATGTTGGTATTTTTGACCATTTTTGTTCGAAATCAGAAAAACCATATATTATATGGAAGCTATATCTAAATTTGAACCAATTTAACAAATTTGGCGCGATTAGCTACAAATGTAATTCTACCCCCTGTGCAAAATTTCAACTAAATCGGAGTTAATAATTGGCCTTCCTGTGTCATATGAGTCGTAAATCGGGCGAAAGCTAATATCATGGGGCAGCTATATCTAAATCTTGAACCGATTTTCAACCAACACTTGGCACGCATAGCTACAATGCTAATTCTACTCCCTGTGCCAAGAGATTTCAATTAAATCGGGAGTAAACAAGATTGGCCATGCGGTCATATTGAGTGTGAATCGGCGAACGATATACATGGGGGCTATATCTAATACGAACCGTATTTTTAATAAAATTTGGCACACTTGACTTACACTACTTTAAATTATAATTAACCGAATTGCGGGCGGTAAAACTCTGGTTCTGCGGACCGTATTAAGTCCATATCGGGCGAAAGATATATATGGGAGCATATCTAAATCTGAACCTTATTTTTCCAAAATCAAAGGGGTTCTATTCTAACCCAAAAACACATTACTTGCTGCCAAATTTTTGAAGGTCGATTGGACTAAACTGCCAACCAAGACTTTTGAACAAAAAGTATTTACGGACAGGACTGACATGGCTATATCGACTCAGGAGCCCATTCCTGAGCATTTTATGCCAAAGGACACCAGGTGTCTATCTCGTCTTCTTCTGGGTGTTGCAAACATATGCACTAACTTATAATACCCTGTTCCACAGTGTGTGCGCAGGTATAAAAAAACAAGAAGAAAGAAATAATTCTTGAATTATCCCGTCGTACTGGAATTCTTCGGTATTAAGAAGAAAAATTCTTCAACTAGGACTTATTTTAAGTTTTTTTTATATTTAAGGAAAACATTTTTTCAGTTTTCAAGTATTTAGTTACGATTAATTACGATTTTTTAAAACTGGCATTAGCTTTGTATATATATTTCTTAAATTTCTTAAGGTCCAATCTTTGGATCCAATAAAACTTTATGCCTGAGTGTAGTAAGGTGATTGTTTACCTGAATCAAAACATCGAGTTATGTCGACTTTTCCAAAAAATTAAAAAAAAAAAACGGAATTTTCGGCTTCCGATTGTTAGTCTATTCTAAATTCATTATTTATCTGTTTTATAAAAATGATATATGTACATTTGAAAAATATTGACGTGATAGTAAAAACTAATTAAACAAAATTTCAGAGCGATTGTCTATAAACTACCGCAGGACAAATTTTTTTTGTCTACACTTGGGGTATTATTGCCAATGACCTTACAGCACAAAAAATTTGGCAAAAGTAAAAAAACACAAAAATATTTGTCTAGAGCTTGGAACCCAGAAGGCTCTATTCATGGACCATAGTGTTGAATAACCAAATTATTATGAACCGCCTGAAAATAAAGGTGTACTTAATTTTCCCTAAAGCTTATACTTCATACCTGTAACTTTCAGGATCATAATAAAGTTTGCCAATAATGTCCAGAAGGAACAGTATGAGAACTATCATTGAGTGCACACCACTCGTCTCTGGTTTCAAATTCTCGAAGTCATTTCAGCTATGTCGTCCGTCTATCTGTATGTTACTAAATATCAGAAAACGCGTTAAGGTACAAAAATATTAGCTCCATAGCTTCAGTCATATGTCTCATTTTATTAATTTTTTAGCCATAATTTCTTATTCCATATTAGCTGCTTGAAATTTGTATCGCCTATGTTTGGACTTAAAAGTCAAAAATTTCAAGAGTCAAAAATTAAATTTAACTTGTTTTATTTCTTTGGGGAACTTCAACCAGAATTCTTCACATATATATTTTTTTGATAAAGTCACCAACATTATTCGATTTTATATTTATTGTACTTATTGAGTTGTCATGTACTGTTAACACCTTTTATGACATATTCAAGGCAAAGATTATGTAGTCAGAAGGAAGGACGGATAATTTTATTTGATTTTTTTCTCGCACCAAAATTTCTTTAAAAAAAGTTCACACATATGCGTCGTTATCATTGACAATTGTTCTTATAAAGTCTTTTTTTGTATTTTTTTATTGCGTTTTTTGTCTCTTTATTTGCTATAGTCTTTCACACCTAGTATTAGATTTTACTTTAGCTGCTTATAGGCAGTTCATTCCAACTAATGTCTTTCTATATTATTTCATATTTTTTTCTGACCAGTGTACAATTGTAAGTAACTTGCTTTCAAATTTGTTTCTTTTTTAATTGAAATATCCATATTTTCGTACTTAATAAACTCCCTTCTATGCCAAATTACTCATACAAAAATTTAAAAAAAAAATATTTTCTGTTGCCATTTCCAGCTTAAAAATGTCCGAAACTTGATTTAATTTACTAAAACCATTTTTTTGATGGTCCTTTCACTACAGATACTTCCGTTTTAAAAGCACAATTTTATGAATTAAACTTTGTACCGTCTGTTGTTTTTCGATTTAATGGAAAACGTTGCCGTTATTCTTTGCACATCACAATTTAGCCCCAAGTGAAAATTTAATTGGAAAGCACTTCATACCCAAACGAATAAATATTTTTTTTTTTTTTTTTGCTGTGAACATTATTTCATCAGAATTTTTCACAAGTAAGCTTGAAAAAGTGTCAAATGTTGCGAAAGAGTTCTTTTATTTTTTGATTTAATCAAATTTTTACTATCTCTCATATGGTTTATTACCATTTTCGTTCTTTAAAACACTTTTTTGGCTTTTAAATTTTTTAGCAAGTTTTTTGATTTTCAGTTTTTTTTTTTGCCACACTTACCCTTTTAATTAATTTTTCGTTTAAATTTCGAAAAAATGTAACGGAAATTTTTCACTTTTGTTAGGTATGGTGTATTTTGGATTTGTTGTTGTTGTCTTTTGTTTGAAATAGAGCCAGGGAATATTGGTCTATCTCTCCGTTTTGTTCTATTGATGTTGTGACTGAAAAAGCCGTTGGTTTGAGCACACGTTTGAAAATAACAGTGATGTTCTTTAGGAGCGCAGCACAGGCCTTTTTATACTTTTGGTATCATTTGCCTGTCAAATGTGTTTTTGGTAACAAAACGAAACGAACAACTACCTCGTCTCTGCTATGTTGCCTGCGCACAACTGTTAACTGTATGAAATCTGGACAGAGCCGATGACATCGGCGGACTGACGGACGAACATGATTGGAACCGATGCTGCAGCAACACAATTCGTTTCTCGTGTTCGAAAATAGCGAAAGCTGTTCTTATCATCTTTTCGATGGTACTCGATATTGGGTGCTGAACAATCTCAAATTCATGCACACATACAAACAATAGAACACCTATAGCCAATGCATTGAATGACTGAGGGATAGACAGAAACTTAAGTATGCGTTTGCGTCAATTTTGAATGTTACTGCGACGGCAACAGCATCAATTATTCGTTTAGCCGAGACGATGGGATTGCACTACATCGTCGTAATGTGTGTGTGTGTGCGTGTGTGTAGAACACATAACTGTAAACCTCATGATGTCAAGCCACCCACAACCACAGCCACTTTGAAAAGGTTTTCTGTTACAGCGAGTTATCTCTCTGTTATCTTCAATATAGGAATGTTTTCCTATGTCTACTGGCTAGACTTAACAGAGACTGAGTGTTTTGCTGTTGACTGACACATGCTGTTCTATACCCCTGCTTGCTTGTACACTCTTATCCTACAAAATTATGTGTTCACGTGCAAATGTTCTTCACTATAGGTTGAGCATTGGTATGGGTGATGATGGATGGCAATGGAATTCTATTGTGTTTGTGATTATCTCCCGTGTATCTCAAACCTAATAATTTGCATTGACGTTGGAGGTGTTATCGTTTTTCTTTTTGTTTTTATAAATGGTCTTTTGAGCATTCATTTACAAATGTAGCCATATTGAATTGAGTCTGTACATCATCGACCGACCTGATACTTGGTCAAAAAACCACGTGCATTTTCGGCTTTGCGGTGTTTAACATTGTTTTGGGGTTTTCACCAAGCCACCTCTCTCTCTCTCTCAGTTCACGTTAATGTTACACTCTGGGAATTTTCATTTGGTGCAAAATTTAAGCCAGACAGAAAATAATCCCTCTGCGCTTAACAGGTTTTTTGTTTCTCGTTTGTAGTTCTGATGATTAAAGCGATTTATTTTAAACCCATCAGTGTGTCAATGAAAATTTGCTCATTTCGATTTTAAATCGAGTGCGTAAAAACTTAATTGAAAATTGTTGTAAATTGAAATTATTTGGATTTTTATCTTCCATATTAAAATTCATACCGGTAGAGAGAAGGATTTTTAATGATTGTTGAAAATTAATGATGAATTATTGAAATAAATGAACCTAGTTACTGTAATAGCAAATGGAGTTATTAAATTACAGCAAATGATTTTGGGTCGAGATTTGGAATGTATAAAGTCATATTAGTCGGGTCACATATAATTTAATTTTGAGCTCATTTATTTTGCAAATTTTTAGCTGTCTACCTTACACCATTCGCTTGTAAGGAAAGCAGCTATTATCGGACGGGAATTTCTTTAAAGGCTTGGAATTTTTAAAATCCAAATTAATGTGGAATTAGGAGAAGTACCTCGTAATATTGGCTTCGGTTTATATCAAGTATAACGGTCTAAGAATCTAAAACGATCTGGGACCATCCGTTTGATTATCTGCCATAATAACCCTATTGTGTTTTACCTACAGGAAATTGCAAATCGCTTTTTAGGAAATAAATCTGCAATTTTTGAATATAAACCTATAGGCGTTGAAACTTGGTCACCTTGAGTGTATACAATTTTATTTTAGCTATCAAATCTGTAATCATGAACCGTTCCATGGTTTTTTTCTTTGCTTGATAGAATTTGTAAGCCATTACAAAAAAGGTCGCTTACGTTTGCGAATATCTCTAAGAGTTTGCGAGATATGGGGCTTATAATTAATTTTATCCAACCTTTTAACAAAGTGGGGTCAGTATTTTGGACCTACAGGGTCCGGATTCTTGTCTTTTTTACTTTAACTGCATTCCTTCCATGCATTATAGAAGAAAATATGTTATATCTATGTGCTTTATATTAAAACTCCACAATTTGAAGTCTCAAAACAATTCCTAATTTTTAAACATTTTTCCGAAAAAAGTGCCTGCATTATTTCTATTGTAAAGTTTTGTTTTTCTAGACTTCTACGAATATTTTTTTGTTTATTTCTTCTAAAACTCTAAATAAGGATTTGTTTTAACTTTTATATCGTTCATTTTGGTCAAGAAGTATATGAGTTCTTCTTATCCCAAAATCGGCAATTTTTAAGACTCTTTTTATTTTACAAAATTTTCAAATCGTAAAGCAACGATTGCTAAGCCGACATATTTTCTAGGTAACCTGTGGGCCACCTGTGGGAAAACACCTCAGCTTTCACACATTTATTGATCCAAAAGTTGCAGAATTCATTTACAAGAAAAAAAAAAGAGAAAAAAAAACTTGGGTGCCTTTTTGTATTATGGGTAATCTCCCTTCTCTTGGGCCTAGACCCAGTAATTACAAAAAGTGAAAAGTGGCGGTTTTATTCCACATGGTCTCCTCGAACTTATTTATTTCGCCTGAACAACAGATTTTTAAAGCCTGTAAAATTGGTTTCCATGGTACCGAAAACACCTCATAGAAATAGGTTAAAAAAATGCTCAAAGCCTCGATGAAGACATCCTCATTGGACAGCCCAATGATTGGAGTAATGTTTCCACACTTAGGAAACATTACTCCAAATGGGCACCGAAGCGCCGCGATCGCATTTTTGCAAACATTTTCTTCGAACAATCGACACGAGCTTTTTTTAACGAATTACAAATTGTGACCGTCAATTTATTTTAATGTATGCTGGACCCTCTAATGCCTTTGATTGTCTCAATCTCTCGATATGTCACATGACGATCTTGTGACGTTGCAGTTGGCGTACAGCATCAACGTTTCCAGAACAAACACTGATTTTGAACGACCTTCAAGAAATTCGTCTTGATATGAACTACGACCTCAGTAGAATTCACCGTACCATCGATAAACAATGGTCTTTGATGGAGTTTCATCACCCAAAATTTAATTAAGTTCATCGAACTTAATTAAATTTTTTTAATTTTACAACTTTCACCCACGTCGAAAGTTGTAAAAAATAATTGCAATACCAATCATTTAATTCACATTTTTGGGCAAATGAACTTTTAAATCTTTGCTGTAAACAACCAAATGTAAAACGCGCTTGTATGTCAAAAAGTTGCATGAGTTCCTGTAACCCCAAAAATTTCTAGCTTTACACCCAAAAAAAGTGACCCCACCGTGGAAGAAAATTTAGGTTTATTTTAGAAAATTTTAACTAAAATAGTTTTCTAATTGCAACATGTTACAAATAAATTAATACTTTTTGTCAAATTGAAGAAAATTTTTTAAAAATATTTAATTTTTTTCTGTTGTTTAAGAAATTTCATATGTTGGAAGACAAAAGTGGATTTAAAATTGTTAAAAACTTCAGGCTGCTACGGCAAGTTTTGAGAACATGTACAATTTAGTAAAATGTATTCATTTGAGAGACTTATGAACTGGAATTTAAGTAAACTTCTGCCATTTTAGGAAATATGAACTTATTTTATTTTTTTAGTAAAAATTGGCACTATATTGTGTACAACTTTTTTTCTTATTTTATTCACGTCATTAAAAGTTGGCAAAAAAATTATTCAAATAAGGAACATTTATTCATATTGTGCAAAATTTAACTAAAATCAACTAATCTTCATGAACTAAAATAAAATTCAGTTGGCATTAGAGCCCCTTTTTTCTGGGTGTACGATAGAGCTATCCTTTGGCAGATTGCAAAGCTAGGGAAAAAACACTAGCACCGATTTTTTGCAAACGGAGGTCGTTGTTTTGGTAAATTCAGTTTCAAATTGACCCAATAATGTACAGACTGTTATGGTATTT
>PGFW01029322.1:0-10990 GCA_003123925.1 Haematobia irritans | reverse complement strand
CATCTATACTAAATATGTTGAAGGGTATGAGCTAGAGCTTTGAGGGTAAAAACAAATCACTATGGTGGAATTGAAGCGATTGTATTTGTTTTTGTTATTGTTGTTATTGTCATACATTAAACCAAATTTACATAATAATGGAACTTTTTGTATAGATAAAGTGCATAGATATTTCATTATGCCTTGTTGTTGTTCGGGCTCTTTTAATTTTTAAATTCTATGCTATTATTTATTCCATAGTGTTTTTTTTTTGGTCCTTTTAACCGATTCATGTTTATTCATGTCTATATATTGGTACACCTTCACCATCATCATTATCATCTCTGGTTGATGTTTGTAAAGTGTTCTAAAAAGCCAACTCTTTTCTATAGAGTTTTATTCCCTTTTTGGTTTCTTATCAATGAAGCTCTCAGAGTAAATGCTAAACTGAAATTTAAAAAATATTATACAAGAAAAAAAAAACACACACTTCAAACCGACCATTTCATAAGTAAATTTACATGTTCTTCTTTTGGTGCAAGAGATAAAAAGCCATCCCAAATGGATGGAGATGGAAAGAAGGTGGTCTTTCTCAAACCATACCACAAACTCTTGGAAAATGGCACAAATGCTTAAACAGAATAGCATAATTTATTGATAAATATATTTTTATTTTTTTTTTTTGTATTTGGTTGCTTTTTTGCGATTGCTTTTTCTGAAGCTGTTACTTACTTTAAGTGATATTTTTTACACCAAAAATTATTTTAGTAAATAATAGTGTGGTTTTATCGATGGCACTGCATTAAACGATAAGAATCTTCTTATTTTTGTTTTTTACTTTTTTTAAAGTAAAGCCTTGTTTTTTAAGGACGACAAAATTTTAAATTTTCTCAATAAAAAGTAAAAAAAGTGTGACTCCAAGATTCTAAACATATAGCAAATTTAAATTTTATAAAAGTTTGACGTTCGTAGAATTAAATTAGAAAAAATTAAATTAAATTAAAAAAATTATTAAATTATAACAGTTGCCCGAACAGCTTGCTTAATTTTTTCTAGGAAAAAAAAAAAATATTGTACTCACAACGCCTAAAAAATTCTTAAAATTTATTTTTTCCTAAAAGTTTTGAAATTAAAAAAAAAACTGGTTCCTACTTAATATTTTTTTTTATTGAAACAAAGTTAAAATTTATTTTTTTTTTATAAATTTTGAAACTTATTTTTTATAAAAAGTTTGAATTAAACAAACACAAAATTAAATTTAAGAAAAAAAAATAAACAATAATATTGTTGGCCAACTGCAGAAATAACATTAAATATCAAAAACTGTTGCCTACATAATAAAAGTATATTTACATTCCAGGATACTAAAACTTTTTGAAATTAATTTTTTTTTATAAAAAGTTTGAATTAAACCAGTAAAACCCTGTTTAAAGGGCGACAGCATTTTAAATTTCTCATAAAAACAAAGTAAAAAATGGTGAACTTCAAGATTCTAAAAATTTTGCAGAAATTTAATTCTTTCCATAAATGTTTGAATTCGAAGGAGAAAACTAAATTAAATTAGAAAAATTAAAATTTAATAATTGTTGCCTACTTTTTAGGGCGAAATTTATGCTTATTTTTTCTTTAGAAAAATAAAAGTTTGAGTTCGAAGAAATTTTTAAAAAAAATCTAATCAAATAATAAAAAATACTTCATTTTATAACTGTTACTCTACTTTTAGACCGAAAATTTTGGCTTATTTTTCTTAGAAAAACATAAAAATATTGTACTACAAAAATTTAATTAAAATAAAAATATTCATTTCATCAACTGTTAATCTACTTTTAGGCCGAACACTTTTGCTTATTTTTTCTTAGAAAAACATAAAGAATAGTATTGTACTACACATCCCTAAAAATCTTAAAATTTTTTTTTTTCATTCACGTACTTAATCATTTTTCTGATGGGAAAACAAAAGTAAAACATATTTGACTCCAAAAGTAATAGTAAAACAATATTATGTATACATATTACCAAATCTATTTTTAATAAAATGTTTAAGAAATTAAACATAAAGTTAAAATTAAAAAAAACTTACAATAATAAATGTATTGCCACTGATTTAGAAATACTCTCTCATAACTGTTGGCAAGTTCTCAAAGTCATTTTCTTAACTTGGCTTAAAATGATTCTGATTTTGTTTTTTCTTTTTTTTCTACTAAGGTATTGCTTTCTTTCCCCAACTCTCATCATCTCACTTCTCATTACCTCTTACCAGAAAAGGTTGTTAAAGCTTAAATTGTTAAGGCATTGCGCGGGTTCTGTGGTGTAGCATTTTTAGCCTTTTTGATTAGGTGATCATCGTAACGCATCACATGCCATGTTCTTATGGTTAGTGTTGTTGTCATCATCACCATCATCATTGGCATCAACATGGGCTTCATAGTCATCATCATCATTGGCTTACCAATCCTCCTTCGACCCAAAACAAAAAAATAGCAACCATCACCAAATACTGAGTGGACTGGGCATATAATGCAGTAGTTATTTAGTCTACAACTTATTATCATTTGCGGCCAAGTATGCTTCTCTTTGGTTTTGTGAGAACAACACCATCATACTTGAAGTCTATGTTTTTGGCCTTTTTTGCAATAATCTTAAGGTTTATCTTTGAAACTACAGAAAAATTGGTTTAGCATTCTTTTGTTGTAGGTATTCATTATACCTTCATTATCGCCTTGAGCGCTATAAATTATTGTTGATGGCGACTTTTTAGTTTTTTTGAATAACATACATGAATCTCTACTCCAAGACTTTATTCCCAGTTTGTTTTACAAAAAAATTCAGTGTTTTTTTTTTTTAATCTTAACTATCCAAAATAAGAAAACAAAGATTTGCTTAAAGCTAGTGTTTTTTTTTCACCAAATAAATTGAATAACTTAAATTTTAACTTAAATGTTTAATCTTTTCTGACAAGCTTTAGGTTTATCTTCATGAATGCAAAATTAAGGGACGATAGTTATTGAAAATAAATGATTTTTTGGTTCATAGATTTCTATTCATGACACATAAAATAAGTAATGAAATAATATTGGACTGCCATGTTTTTAAAATTTGCATATAGTAATTTTGGTTGCTAAAGAGCGAAAAAACGGAAAAATTTTGCACACATGAAATTCCTTTATAGGATTATAAAAGATTAAGAGAACCTATCAGGTTAAAATTTAAGTATATTCCAATTATGTGAAAAAAAAACACTAGCTTTAAAGCAATTCTTTTTTTCTTATTTTGCATAGTTAGATTAGAAAAAAAAACACTGATTTTTTTTTTAAAACAAAACTTGGGGAATAAAGTCTTGGAGTAGAGATTTTATGTATGCTTATTCAAAAAAACTTAAAATCCCATTCAACATAATTTATACGCTCAAGCGGATAATGAGGTTTAATGGAATCACTACAACAAAAAGAATCCTAAACAATTTTCTGTTAGTTTCAAAGATACCTTAAGAGCAAGTAAGGACAGAACTAGAAACTAAAAGATCACTCAGCATATAGCCAGGGTATTATGGCCTTTGCACGATGGGAAGATCAAAAATGGCTCTGGGAAAAATACCCTTAGAGTGGTGTGGATCGATGTTTCAACTATTTTGCATATTTAAATATAGCCAGAGCAACTAAAACAAGATTTTAAAATCATGCAATGCTACCGGCCACTAACCAATGACTGGACTGACCAAGGCAACAAAACGTCATCACAACATCATCATCTTTGGGCTGACTCCAAACGATGCCTTCATTGATCTGATTATTAGTCATCATCGCTCATCATGAAGCAGGCCAACATGGTAGTATATGCACTTATTGCAAAAAAGGCCAAAAACATAGACTTCAAGTATGATGGTGTTGTTCTCACAAAACCAAAGAGAAGCATACTTGGCCGCAAATGATAATAAGTTGTAGACTAAATAACTACTGCAGTATATGCCAGTACTCAGTATTTGGGTGATGGTCTATTTTTGTTTTGGTCGAGTGAGGATTGTAAAGCCAATGATGATGATGACTATTGAGCCATGTCTGATGCCAATGATGATGGTGGATGACAACAACACTAACCATAAGAACATGGCGCATGTGATGCGTCTACGATTGATCACCTAATCAAAAAAGGCTAAAAATGCCTACACCACAGCAACCCGCGCAATGCCTTAACAATTTTAAGCTTTAGACAACCTTTTCTGGTAAGAGGTAATGAGAAGTGAGATGATGAGAGTTGGGAAGAAAGCAATAGCCTTAGTAGAAAAAAAAAGAAAAAACAAAATCAGAATCATTTTAAGCCAAGTTAAGAAAATGACTTTGAGAACTTGTTTTTAATTCATTTTGGTCTTATGTTCGTCCGTCCGTTCCGCCATCCATCCACCCATCCATCCATCCATCTATCCATCCATATATTCGAAACTTTACTTTAAACACAAAAGCCGCGATAAAGCTTTTTAAGTTAAGAAGCCTTACACCCAGGCACCAAGACCAAACTAATGCCTGAACTGATAATGATGTTAAGAGCATTGAAAAAGGCAATCTTGTCCATACCTATGGCTAGCGATCAACATATGTATGCATGGACATACATATACCGCCATGCCATACTTAAGAAGGTGTATATATACTACTGCCAGTGTATTCCAAGATATTATGGTTGGCGGCGTGTGGAATCTAAGTGTATTAACATAACATGGTATGGTTAAGTAATGGTCATTTGTTGTTGTTAATTTGTTGTTCGCTTAGGTCTTTGTAAACTTCAAAATGATAATTAGCCAATGGCTTTTGAAGATACAAAGTTTCGTTACTTTCTTACGAAAATATAAAGGGGGAAAAATGGTATGGGATTCTACAATTTTTTATAAAACAAAAACAGTGAAGGAGCACACATTTTTTTTGGGGATTGCCAAAAATAAAATTATTTGTACTCGATATATGAAGATGTTTAGGAAAGATTTGAATATTTGAGAATCTCTCAAATTTTGAGATTATTTATTAATATTGCCATAGTTTTTGGCCGGGGCTTTAGAAATAATTTTGGTCTTATATAGTCTTATGGGCGAAATTTTTATATACGATTTGCTCTTAATAAATTTGGCTTGTTTTTAAATATTAGTGAATCATTTATGAGTGTTTCTACTTAGAAAACACAAAGTTTCAATAGTTTTAGGTAGTGGTGGTAGCCGGATTGTCATCAGTTGGAAAATTCATATAATCGAATTATTTATTGTATTGTCGCTTATGAGTTTCAGTAAAACTTTAGCTTTTAGAAGTGTCTATTATTTATTTAATATCTTAATTTGAAATATCGTTTGAAATATTCGAATAGGACTAAAAGTAGGCCAACAATTATTCTTTTTTTAATTTATTGTAGATTTGTTTTAATTCTAATCTTTGTGAATAATTAAAAAAAATTTAGTATCTCGGAATTCTATATTATTTAAATAAAAATTAATTTAGTTTAATTTTTAAAAATAAATTTAATTTTCTTAATGTAAGTTTTTTATTCACAAAATGGTGTGGAAGATAAATTTAAATGATTTAGTATCATTGGAGCTATATTAAAATATTTCAAAAAAATGTAAGCAAAATTTGTAGCCTAAAAGTAGGGCAACAGTTTATGATTTTTTGTAATTTAACTTAAGTTTTTCATATTATAATCAAAATTTTACAAAAAATAAATTAAAACATTTTGGAGTTCAATTAAATTTTTTACCAATTAAAAACTAATAAGCAAAACTTTCTTAGCTAAAAGTGGCAACAGTTATTATTTTTTTTAAATTTTATTTAGGTTTTGTTTAACTCAAACTCTAAAAATCATGGCAACCATTATTACTTTTTTTTTTATTTAATTTAGGTCACTAAAAAAAATACAATTTTCAAAATGTTGTTTCTAGATAAAAAAATATTAGTAGCAATGGCTTTTTAATACTTATTTTATTTAGTTTTTATATTTCTTACCAGTGGCAACATATTATTGTATTTTTTTTTTTAATTTAATTGGTTTTAATTCAAACTTTTTATAAAAAATAAATTTCAAATATGTCTTCTAGTTTTCTTTGGAGTCAATTTTTTTAACTTTGTTTCCATAGAAAAATATTAAGATAAGTGAATGGAAAAAATAAATTTTAAGATTTTAGGGATTGTGTTTAGTACAATATTTTTTATGTTTTTATCTAAGAAATAAGCAAAAATGTTCGGCCTAAAAGTAGATAACAGTTATAAATGGAATATTTTTTTATTTAATTAAATTTGTAGTACAATATTTTTATGTTTTTCTTCAAGAAAAATTAAGACCAAATTTTCGGCCTAAAAGTAGATAACAGTCTATAAATGGAATATTTTTTATTTTGATTTAGATTTTTTTTAATTTCTTCGAAACTTCAAACTTTTACTTTTTTTCTGAAGAAAATTAAGCAAAATTTTTTCGCCTAAAAGTAGGGCACAATTATTAATTTAATTTTTCTAATTTAACTTTAGTTTTCTTCGAATCAAACATTTTATGGAAGAATAATTTGCAAATTTTTAGATCTTGAAGTTCACCATTTTTACTTGTTTTTTAATGAGAAAATTTAAAAGTTCTGTCTCCTTAAACAGGTTTTACTGTCTTTAATATCAAAGACTTTTATAAAAAAAATTAATTTCAAAAGGTTTAGTATCTTGGAATTAAATATTATTTATTATGGTGGCAACAGTTTTTTGTCATTTATGTTATTTCTGCAGTGGCAACAATTATATTGTTTATTTTTTTTTTCTTAATTTAAATTTTGTGTTTGTTTATTCAAAACTTTTATAAAAAAATAAGTTTCAAAACTTTTTTATAAAAAAAAAATAAATTTACGTTTGTTTCCAATAAAAAAAAATAATTAGTAAGGCAACAGTTTTTATTTTTATTTCAAACTTTTAGGAAAAATATTAAATTTTAGATTAGGCGTTGTGTAGTACAATCTTTTTTTTATGTTTTTCTAGAAAAAATTAAGCAACTGTTCGGCCAACTGTTATAAATTAATATATTTTTTTAATTTAATTTAATTTTTTCTAATTTATTCTTACGAAGTCAAACTTTTTATAAAATTCATAAAATTTGCTAATGTTTAGAATCTTGGAGTTCACACTTTTTTACTTTTTATGAGAAAATTTAAATTTTGTCGCCTAAAAACAGGGCTTTACTTAAAAGTAAAAAAAAAATAAATGAAGATTCTTATCGGCTTTAATGCAGAGTTGGCCATCGATAAACTCCACTTATTATTTACTAAATAATTTTTGGATGTAAAAAATAGTCACTTAAAGTAAAGTAACAGCTATCAGAAAAAGCAATCGGCCAAAAAAAGAACCAAAATACAAAAAACAAAAAAATAAAAAATATATATTATCCAATAAACTTATGCTATTCTGTTTAAAGCATAAGCATTTGTGCCATTTCTCCAAGAGTTTGTGGTTTATGGTTTTGCAGAAGACCAGACGTTCTTTTCCATCTCCATCCAATTTGGCGATGGCTTTTTATCTCTTGCACAAAGAAGAACATGTAAATTTATTATGAAATGCGTCCGGTTGAAAGTGTGTGTTTTTTTTCTTTCTTGTTAATATCTTATTTTTTAAAATTTCAGTTTAGCATTTACCTCTGAGAGCTTCATTGATAAGAAACCAAAAAGGGAATTAAAACTCTATAGAAAGAGTTGGCCTTTTAGAAACATTTTACACATTCACCAGAGATGATAATGATGATGAGTGACAGGTGTTGTACAATATATAGACATGATAAACAATGAATCGCGTTAAAAGCGACCAAAAAACACTATGGAATAAATAATAGCATAGATTAAAAATTAAAAGAGCCCGAACAACCAACAAGAACATAATGACAATATACTTATGCACTTTATCTATACAAAAAGCTTTCCATTATTTATGTAAATTTGCGTATTAATGTATGACAATAACACAATAACAAAAACCAGAATACAATCGCTTTAATTCCACATAGTGATTTAGTTTTACCTCAAAGCTCTCAGCTCATACCCTTCAACAATATATTAGTATAGATCATCGGTCACCACCACTTTCCTAGCCTGGCTTGGCATTTGGTTTTTAATGCAATTAACGATTAACATTAAAAAAGTGTCACCAATTCAATATAAGCATACAAATAGATATATTAAATATTTATGAAAAATCCAAATGAACAGCATAAACACCACACGCACATACATAACAATAGCGAAATATATAGCGGCCGCTAGAGCTCCAATTTGTCCTAGAAAAGACCATTTGGTGTTATTGTTGTTCTCCATACTCTAGATGTGCTAATTAGGACACTGAAATCAAATGATTATTAAATACAATATTTTTGTTATACTATCAAAGTCTCGGCAATTACAAAATAATGGGAAATAAATCATTTGAAAAACTTATTCATAGGCCCAAAGAATTTCTTGTTTTTTTTTTTTATTTATTTTTTTGGGGAATTTAGGAAAACAATGGGATTTCTATTTTTGATTTGTATTCGTAAATAGAAATTTTTATCTATTTAATGAAAGATTTCATATTATATGACATGCTGTGACAATTATTTATTATTATGAGATAAAATAGAACTGAAGCTTATCAGTTATTATAATCTAATCGTATGACCCCGAAAAAAAGCGTTTTAAAGGGAAAGTAAAATGTTTTTTTAAAATTAAATTTTTTCCATTAAAATTACATAACGCACATTTCATTGAAGTATATAAAATGTTCATTAACGGCAGGAACATGTTTCATTATTTACAATAACTACAGTGTTTGTTGTTTTTCTAGTTGCACTGCCCATCACCTCGTAAACTTCTCTTTTTCTTTTTTGATTCTAAGCCTCTTTATATCACTTTTCTTTGATTACTCCAAAATTGTTTACCGAGTTATTTCATATTCTCTGGCCATAATCATTAATCACTTCACATCACATTAACTAAATTTTGAAAGAGATCGTTAGTCTACAATCCTATAAACACATTTACTTCTTAATAATCATTGATAATTTAAAACAATTTAGAAGACAAGTCCATACACTAATAGAACCTCAATTACAAACATAATTTTATTTCATCAACAACATTTAAAACTATAAACAAACAACAAGCATTGCCTATCAACGTTAAATAATGGTTTAAACAAAAAATGCAGCAGCAACCAGCAACACCTTAATACATCCATCATCAACAGCCAGCGGGAGTGCTGTTAAAGCTAAAGCCTATCAAAAAAAAATCATTCAACAAAACAGCATCAATCAACTGTTGCATGGATTTTCACCATGATCTTCTTTAACTTCTCCATATGATGATGGGAATTGAGGAAAAAACAAAAACAACAAAATCTGTATCGCCTTTAAATTGATGATTAAACTCCACCTACATATGCGCTTAAATCCCTACAATAAATTGTCTAACTTTTCTGAAGACAACTTGTCAAATAAGCACAAATCACTTTGCTTACTTGGTTCTTCATCTCCATTGTTAGCTTCTTTCCTACCTTGATGCCAGGGATGACATTGGTTTTTTTTCCTTCGCCCAAACAGTAGCTGTAGTTGTAGGATTTCGTATAACTTGTCTACATATAAATAAAAATACCAATTCGCACTTGCAATGAAAATTGATAAGGCCGACAAACACCTTCACTCGAATCAGAATTAATCGCAAAAGAATCTCATCGTATTGATGATCGAACGAATGTGATGTTTATCGTTTTATGAAGGATGAGGAGGGTAGATTCAGAAACAGTTAACATAAAAATTATTTGCCATTTTATTCAAAGACCAAAGAAACCAATTAGCAAATAAAAAGAAAAATATCTGGTATACTGCAAATAACTGGAGGGCAGGAGAAACATTTTGTTGTTTAAACCATTTTAAACACTGCTTTTAGAGAAGATATAAAAAATTAAAAAATTATAAAAAACTGTAAAGTTTGTTAATTGTCAAATAACAAAAAAGTAGAAAGAAAAATATTGTTGTTTTGGCACTTTTAAACAATTGTCTAACAAAAACAAAAAAATTGTATATATAAATTATAAATATATAAAATAAAATTAAAAAAATAAAAATAATGTAAACAAAATTTATAAAAAATATAAAATTAATTAAGATTTATAAAATAAATATTAAAAAGTGTTTAACATTTTTATAGCCAAAATTAAAATAATAAAAAATATAAATAAATATATAAAAAAATTAATATAAAATTTCATATAATAAATAGTATAAAGGAATTAAAAAAATACATTCCATACAATAATATATTATAACAAATTTATTAAAATTTTATTCCAAATAATAGAAAGGGCGTCCTACATAATAAATAAAATAAAATATATAAAAATTATATATAATTTCATTCATAAACTAAAAATAAGTATAAAATTAAAATATAATAATTACAATAAATATAATAAATAAAAATATAAAAAAATATATAAAAATTTAATTTAAATTAAAAAATAAAATGATCAGGAAAAATTATAAAAAAATTAATTTAAAATTTAATTAAATAAATAAAATAATATAAAAAAAAATATTCTTTTTATAAAAGTGAGAAACAAGTATAAAAATCTGACCAACAAAAATAAAATAAATAAATAGAATACAAAATCATAGAGAATTAAAAAATAAAAATGTATTTAATTAAAATAAATGACATAAATAAAAATACTATCAAAAATTTAAATGTAACTAAATATAGGAAATATGAAAAGTAAATTAATATATATAGGTTTATATAAAAACTTAAATTAAACAAATAAAATATTAAAAAAATTGTTTAATTTGTATAAGCGAAACAGAGAAAATGGTCAACAAGAAATATATATGAACAGTAAATATATAAAATAAAATAATAAATAAACTAAATACTTATTAAATTTAATTAAATAAATAATATATTTATAAAAATTTAAATATAAAATTTGATGTAACAAAAAAGATATGATATGATATATTATCAGTCAAAATATTAAGAACAAGAAAC
>PGFW01029317.1:0-24759 GCA_003123925.1 Haematobia irritans | reverse complement strand
TCAAATTTTTTCTTATGAACGAAAAAACCCATATATACTGTCGCGCTTCAATTCAATTTTTAATTGAAACAGAGAGTAGGACAAAAATCTGTTTTTTGTTTTTAAAAACAAAAACTATACAAAAATCAATCTATGAATTCAAATTCTTTAATTCTGTACCTCATACAAGTTTTTCAATTAAACATTAATTGATGTCAATTGACCTTATCCGATTAGTTGATTTGTTTGTTTCATTCAATTTATGTTAATTTTTATATTTTATAAATTTCAGTTCGAACACGAGATTTTGCTGTCTCGAGGCTTATGGCCAATAATCTTTATATGGGACTCTCCAAACATGGAGTTAAACAAAGCGATACCAATAGTGTATGTTCAGGCCAACCAAGTTGGTGCCCTACCGTCGAACAACTTATTAGATCCGGTGCAAGCTAGCTAAACTACCGTATATAACTTCAATGCCTGAGTTTTATAACATGCAATTATACAAAACAAAATCTCTTTTAGCTGTACACGTCAAAAATGTCTCGTCAAATATTTGGCTTCAATAAGGCTATTGTTGCCCAGCAATGGTTATGCAAACACTTACGACTTAGCCATTAACCTAGTGGCGAATAATAATAAACCACAACCCCGGCAAATATTACCAATCATCACCATCTATAAGAAATAAATAACTAGTCAAGGCCTTTGGATTCAACAACTAAAGCAACAATCACCACCCACCATAGTCCCTGCCCCATCCCATACGAAAAATAATACAGGCCAACTGATAGTCAAGAGCTTATCAGCATTTCTTGACTCGTTAAACAAATGAGAGCCAGACAATAAGCTGAGATTCCTTCTGAAAGTCGAAACATCACGCACACGAAAAGCAGGACTAATTTAGAAGAAACAGAGATAAACTGCATGGCCTACATTCGGTGCATTCCGCGTGACAGTGCTTGATGAATCACAAGTTTCATGAACTCTATTTTTATTAGTTTTTTATACTGACTGTTACATTGAGTCAGATTATTTTTTAATATTGCTTGAGAAATTCAGGCCTTGCTAAAAAGCCATGTCTATCTACATTCCAAATGCTCAGAAAGTGTAATTTAAAATAGGATTTTTAATTCAGAGAATTTTTTTTTTTTTTTATTAAATCTCGACGCTTTTGGAAAATGAGCGAAAATTATTCCAGCTCAAGAAAGCATAAGAAACCTACTTTCGTTTGACAAAATCGGTATGATTATTTGTTTATGCGTAGTGGCTTAGCACGAATTACTGGAGGAAGGAGATAATGCTTATGTTCATGTTTGACTTCCTGCAGCTTTACTGCAGCCGTTTAAATTACCTTTTTCCCCATTTTAAGATTTTTTCAATAATGATTATTCATATGGATTGCAATTGCAGTTCAATTTTTTTATTTTATTTATTTTTTTTTTTTTATTTCACTTTATTATGTAACATAGTAATGTTTTTGCTTTGTCCTGGTGAATCCTATCATTTTAAACAAAGTCGGCCTAAAATATTCCTGCATAATAGACGCCACAGGTCGATATAGGTTTATATTCATATATATTTATATGTCTAATATGTAAGACTCGGGCCAGTGGCTGTGCGCAGTCGGTGCCTGAGTCGCAGTGCGTTGAGACCAATTTCGATCGGACTCCCGCGAAACAAAATTTAAAAACACTTTATATCTTTTGTAACCTAAAGAAGAATTATTTTTCGACAAAATTAGATTCCATTAGAGTTTTTAATCAGGCCACTCAAAGCTGATATTTATATGCGGCTTGAAATTTCACGGGATATAAAAAGTTAGGTTTTACTACAATTATGGGCGCTTAATTTGGATCAATTGTATTTTTATAACATATTAAAATATAAAATCCTATAGATCCTCTTAGTATACTCTAGATACAAGCTACAATTTAAAGCCAATATTAGCAGTATCTGAATTTTTGGCAGTCATTTTTTTTTTTAATTTGGGCGAGTTCGAAGATGTGTCATACCGAACAATTTTGTGATATAGCACCTACATATAAACCAAACTTCCGATTTGTTTTAAGAAATTTTCCCAGTCTAAAAATTTTAAGAAGTTTGCTGTCAGAAATCTCGAATTTTAGAGTCATTTGAGATCCATTTACATAAATGAGGAAATTTACACCAATTACTGAGAAATCTATCATTAATTACTTGAGACAATCTCCTTATTACAATCCGATGTCCTTGGAAGCTGTAATTTTAAATTTAAAAACTCTGCCAAACGTGCCATCTGAGTCCTGCGTGTGTCTTTTTGAGAAGCTTTGTTTCATCAAAGTCACTTGAAATTTCTTTACATTAATTAATGGCCTTGTAATTATAAACTGATAGCACCATTTATAAATCGATGTTTCACTATTTTACTTCCAATAGAAGTTTAGCTCGTAATTTTATGGAGCCTATAAACTGCTGTCTTCTTTTGTATGCTTAGTGGTTATTAAAAAAATTCGCTTGTCCTTAATTTTTGGCAGTTTAAATCTGTTTTATATATCGACACATTACATTTTTTACATCTAAACTTTCTATCTGATTAGTCCGACATTTTGATTTTTGTGTATCTTTCTGTTAGTGTTTCTATTTTATATAGATTTATTTTTTTATAAAATTCTTATATAGACCAATACCAGAATTTTACTTCTTAAACTTCTGGAAGCCTAATTATTTTTTTATAAATATATATTCTAGAGATTGTGTTATACCCATTATTTGATGTTGTCTGCATGGTCGTATTTTAATCTTATTTGCTTCCTTTACATCCCTAAAATGCTGAGCTTTGTACGTTCGAGTCTGCTATCAAATTAAAACATTAGAGTTCTGGATATATAAACACATATGCAAAATAGAGTATTTATGATCGCCGTCTATTTTTGGACCAAGGCCGTATTCAGGGGGGAATTGAGGAGGATCAAGCGTCCAATACGAGCATATTCTTTACAAAATTTTGGTCACTTTGCCAGTTACTCAGTAGGGTGGAAAATACAATTTTTTTAAGAAAACCTAACTAAAAAAGGACTATTTTTGAGCGGAAGCGTACTTTTTTACTAAATTTTCAACAAAAAATTCACTGGAAAATTATTGTCAAGAGACTAAATTTTTAAAGAAAATTAAAATTTTTGACAAAATTTTCTATATAAATAAAAATTTTGACAAAATTTCTTATATAAATTTATACAATTTTTGTAAAAAATTCTTCTATAGAATAAATTTTGCAAAAAAATATCTGTGAAAAAAAATGTTTGCCAAATTTTTTCTACAGAAATACAAAATTTTGCACAAAATTTCTATAGAAATAAAAATTATACAAAATTTTTCAATGCAAATACATAATTTTGACACAAATTTTCTAGTACGAAAATAAAATTTTGGCAAAAATTCTATATAGATATAAAAAATTTATGACAAACATTTTCTACCGAAATAAAAAAATCGATAATATAAGAATCGCATTACTCAATTCTTTTTTCGACTAAAACATTCTTGAAGTTCAATAAAATCATGCTTTTTGACATCATGTCTTTTACAAAATCCGACGATTTCTTCCCACCGATGAACATTGTCTGTTTTGCCATATTGTAAAAGGACTATTAGCAGAAATATAGGTTGGATAAAGACTTTTCTGAAAATATTAAAATATTTTGTCAATTGCTTATTGTACCATTTAAATTCTGATATCGAACTCAAAAAATGTCTATCATCAAAAATGTACACACTCCACCTCTTCGCGGGCCGTCGTACTACGTACTGACGGGGTGCAAAAAGTATTTGAAAAACTATAGTAGTATAGTACATATAGTACTGCATTTTCCATCCCTGCAGTTACTACGTACTTCATCCGAACTTTTCATTTTCAATCAATGAAAGAGATTAAAGAACGTAATCTTTAGAAATTCGACTTAAGCGAGAGTAGCACTCAATGGATTGGCATTAATGTCGCCTTCAACGCCGGAATAAAATGTGCCGAGCTGAAGACCAGTAATTGATCTTGTTTGCTGCCCAAAAAGCCCGTCGGCTCAATTTTAATATTATAAAAAATATTGTATAGCATTATGCCATAAATAAAATTTTCTACACATGAGATTAATATGAATATTTTTTTTTTTTAAGTTGATCGAGTTTCACAAAAATCTTTACCCAAGGCTGGGTAAAGTTACCATTACCAAGGCGTGTGTGTTAGTTGTTATTCTGATATCTGATATGGGACAAGATATAAAGGCGTCCCGAATTTTTGAATTTCTATGTTGTCAGACTCTGATAACAAGAACATCGACTTATATCGTGTTATTGCTTTTAATTACTTAAAATAAAACTGTTTAATTTTATTTTTACGATACAAGTTTCCTTAATGGGCCTCACTTCCCATGCCATCTAATTTAGGATCTCTACATCCAATCAAGAATGCTTGAGGATAAATATTAGACGATTTCTCTCTGGAATAGTCTTTTGCGGCCATTTAGGATGACTATCAACGCTGGTCGAGATATTTTTGAGGTAAGTAAAACTTACTCCGTTCGTTTTTGTTTCTCAAGTATCTATATTGAAAATATTCTTTTTAGGATCCTTCTTCAACCATGTCGCGTCATCAGCCAAAAGTAGTGTTATTACATGCCCACAAGTTTCATAGAGATTTCGGCCTTATTTACAAAGCCAAGGAAAAAGATTACTTTAAAGGATAAGCTAAAACCCACCATATTACGCACATTTCCCCGTAGATTCCTCCCCACCCAAAGTACTGATTTTAACAGGGGCCTTCGGTTTATTTTTTTAACTACCATCTTATGTCTTGCCTTTTTAATTAATTTAAATATTTTAAGTTTTATGCTTGTGTGAAATTTAGATCTATAGTTTTTTAAATTTTGTCTGTGTTAAAAAAACAAAATTAAGTATTATTATAAAGTGGTTCATGTATTTGGCACGTTATCTCCCTTTAAGTTAATGCTTAAGCTAAAATTCACTCTCTCATTTATCGAGGTTATTATAATTATTGCCGAAAAACTGTATAAGACTCTTAATAATAACCAATGTTGGCAAAAAATAGTAATTTAATAACATACGATGTACTAACCTAACACCCAATTAAAATTCATTTATTATAATACAAATTTTAAATTATAATATGAGCGCTTATTGTTTGTTCGTCTTTTTTTTTTGTACCTCGCTGATACCCAGTTATACCGGTATTGGAAATGAGCGGGTGGCACTCATTTTCCACCACTTTTTGCGATCTTCCCATAGCTTTTAAACGGCATATTTCGCTGTCCATCTCTCATCCAATATTCTTTTGCCAATTCGGCGTTTTTCAAAACTTTTTTGGTTGGGTATCTCTTCACTTCATACCTGGTAGCTTAATAATGGACATTGGACAGTACTTACCATCCTCAATTTGAACACATTGTTTAATATGTTTTACTTTTTGAGAATCTGTACGTACGTTTGTAGTAAGTATCAAAATTTGCTACTTCTTATCTTTTGTTTTAGGTTTTACTTCTACGCCAGTCTTCTCTAGCCATTTCCAGTCATCGTGGGCTGGGGTTTTTCTTGGTATGATATCTCTAAATCGTTAATCTTGGCAATTTTCCACCGATTCACTAATACCCCGATCACCTATAGGTATGCCACCACTTTTCTATTTTTTATTTTTTAAATGAGTGGCCTATTTGATTATCAAGTTCGTGGATTACTGGACAAACGAAAAAGTGACGCCTGTCATGTGACTCTTGGGTGTAAGTATGCGGACACACCTCAGCTTACGCGCTATCAATCACTGGATGGTCTGCCGAGAAGGTCTCTTTCAATCCGTGCTATGGGCGGGTGGTCGAGAGGAAAAGCAGAAACTTGTTAGGATTTTCATTCGGATTCAGCTACAGCCTATCCGCCATGCATACTGTTCAGACCTGTGTGGTTATGGTGCCTGATCTAGATTGGCCTCTCTTTTTGTTAACGCTGTCGATATCGCGCTCTCTAAGGTGAAGATCAGAACACTTTCTTCATTCCTGCGGTTCGTGAGTTGTCTATCCATAAGATTGCGTACTTTGATATGGGTTAATGCGGATGTCAATTTAGAGGTGTGCACGCTTGACACCAAATTGTCGCTGACTCAACGAAAAAATGTTCGCTGGACTCACGCGAACGTCTTGAGTTCTATCGCTTATGGTAACTGCAGTGAGTGTCTGCAGTGAGTCACAGACAATAATATCTTTCGTAGTATGCGTGTAGGTAACCGAATTTCGAAATAATACGCTCACGAAATATATCCCGCTTACGCAAACATAAAATGCTTACGTGTTCAATTCATTTTATAATTTTAGTGTAATCCTAAGTTGTTAAACGTTTTGTACGCCTCTCGCATTTTAATCATAGTCATATTTCAGTCAGCGTTCTTATAGGTAAATACTCATAAAATTTTATTCGTGAAGTCACGAGGTTCTTCGTGATTCACGACTATTTAAAAAGATTTTCGTGCTGAGTACAAATTTGTGTGTTATTTTTCGTGGGCGTGCGTTTTGGTCCTACCAAAAAACTGATCGTAGCGGTTGGAAACCCGCGTGATTTAAAAATATTACTCACCGTTGCCACACCGTTAAAGGTCGATCTACGGACATCTACTTTGATAACATATTATGTCAATTGTGTCTATTGTGCAGTGAAACCTCTCAAACCCTGAAAAACCGGTCACCTAGACCCAAACATGGACAGTTGTCTGGGATGTTTGCTATATTAAGACATTAAAGATTAACCTCTCATACCTTTGAACACCTCTCAACTGTGGGAAAAAAATTTGGAACGACTGTGGGTATCCATCTTTGCAGACGGGTTTCACTGTTATAGGGATGATCTCCGGCTCTCCACATAAACGTCCTGCTCCAGGAGCACATTCCTTTTGCAGTTGTAAGGCAGCGTTCGGTTCTGAACAGATCTAGTCCAACTTGTTTGACGTGGTCCATACTAGCGCCTTCATACTGCTAATCAGCTGACGAACTGCCAATTGCCTTATATGAAGCCCAAGAAGTCTTATTCAGAGGAGAACGCGCTAACGCGATCTACCGCAAAACCCCGACCAAGTGTAATTAGTAAACACCAATATTGCCCAATCTTAAAACACCAATTGTAAAAAACAAGTTTCAAACCATCCAATATCCCAATTCTGTTGTTTAGTATGCAGTTGTTGGTCTCTCGAAAAACACCGTAGCTAAAGCAATCACACAAATTGGTTACCCCACTAACTTCAGCAGTTTGCGAATATTTCTCTTAATTGGTACTCTCTCAATTCTCTTGAGTCAATTTGCCAACTGCGCTGGTAATTGTTGTGTTGAGTGAAATCACACTTAAGTGCCACACTCGTTTTTTGTTTACCGAGTGTTGTTACGATGTTCGAATTGTTGTTTAAGATTGCCAAGACTACTGCATACGAACATTGTTATAAATACTAATGGTGTTTTTATCTTGCAGTTTGCTATTCAATGTAAAAAAAGATCGCATGCGTTAGTTTGTGTCATTACTCACTCCACCGACATTTGTGGGAAGGATTGCCAATTACGAAAAAAAGCCACCGGTTGCAGTTCTCTGAGTTTCATGTCAGTTCTAACAGTGGAGCTTTTATCACAGAGTATTACGATGTATCATCCCGTTTTTGTTGGCTAATGTAGCAGCTCTGTTTTGTTGGTTTGACGTTTCCGCCACTATTTCTCCACCAGAGGCAGCTCTGTGTTAGGCTAGTGTGTAAGTATTAGAGTCTCCCACAATTCCATTTGTAAATTGCAGAGTTACACGTGTGTGACTTGATACATGAGTACTAGCAGCTTGTTTGTCTGGTGGAGTTTCGCCACTATTCTCCACCAGAGCGCTGCTGGTGTTAGCGCTAGGTGCGTTTAAGTATTAGAGGTCTGCACCAATTCCATTTGTAAATGCCAGAGTACACGTTGTACTTGATACATGAGTACATCTATTGAGAGAGTTCGCAAAAAATTTGTTACACATTTGTATGAACACCAAAAGCCACGAGTAACTATCTTGTTGCTACCTCTATTGTCCTCACTACCAACAAGCACGATATTCCTGCTCTTCTCTCTTATTGAGTGTACCTCAGAGAGCTGATCACGCTCGAGTTATGTTGCGAGAACAAAAACCTTTCATAGTAGTACTCCATGCTACCATGTGCAGTCTTCCGAGGAAAATAACAAAAAAAATAATTAATCTGCCATAATATATGTTTTGTTGTTTAAACGAACGGCAATAAACGCTTAAGTAAGTGTCTACTCTGTGAACATGATAAATATATGAAATATGTGAAATTAACATGACGGATATCCTTATGATTTAATAATAATGGAAAGTTTTGCTTCGCAACATAAGGTGCGTACTATGTTCGGTTTTTTTCACCAAAACACTTAAGTTTAAAAACTACAATATATTTTATGGAAGACGACTTATATTTTTTGAGTTCGCAGTATAATGCCAAATAAAGGATTGGAAAAGATCCAGAGAAAAGAATATTGATTTGGCAAATTAATTTTTATATTTCTAAATTCAGTAATTAAACAAAAGTAACCGTCGAAACAACAAACTCCCGGTCTTCTACGCTTGAAAAGCTAACATAGTACTCAGCTATAAGACTTGAGAAATACTTGTAGGTACACGTGAAGTTGAAAGAGAATCCCATGTTTGTACTTTTTCTCAGATTACTACATTTGCCCATTGTTCCTTCTTTTCGGAACATCATATCGTTTCGGATTTAAGTACTTCGGCTGGTATTGATAAGCCAAGTGTCTCTTCACTTCCACTACTTGCGGCCTTCCTGCGGAGAAAACAAACAGTGTATGCTACTATATTCGAACACGCGAATTGCTATACATGTGTGTATGCTGAAAAAGTTGGTTATTCGATCTGCAGACCTCTAGTTAAGTAAAACTATAGCCGGACTAGACGAAGCACTTGTTTACGTGTATTTTTGCCCATGGGAAATCCGAACATGCGCTATCAGTCAACTACCGTGACGGCTGGCGTCATGTCCCCCAATTTTTATAAAATCTACTTCAATTTCCTTCTGATACCACCGTGAGTGCAAAGCGTTTTAGCATGGCCCGCCTTTGCATTACCACAACGGTGGCTGTTTGGGTTCGATTCCTTGCTTTCGACGAACACCGAAAAGTTTTTCAGCGGTGGATAGTTATCCCACTCCAGTAATGCTGCGGTGACATTTCTGGCGCGCGCGTTTCAAAGCTTCTCTAAGTGTGCTTCCACTGGGAATGTGGAACCGCCGTTCGGACTCCCGCGCAATAAAAAAGGACCGTTCCTTATCATTGCAGCTTAACACGGAATCGCGCCTACGCACTCAGTGATAATTGAGAGAAGTTCCACCAATATGGACTGAATTAGTTTAAAGTGGAGCCTGATCACATCGGGCATGCCACCCTAACCTAGACCTAATTCCTTGACGGAAAATCGGCGATAGTGTTGCTCATCGCTTATCAAATTGTATAATTCACCACTAGGCATTCTTGTGCCCTGTCCACTCACTGTGGACATTATCTGCTTTATCAACTCCAAAACCAACGAAATAATAAGAAAAATAATCCTTCAACACAACCACAAGGATATTAACTTGTTTTTATTCACAGTTGTATTTCAACAACATTAACCATATTGAATCCATTATTGAAATTAATGCTAAGCATTTAGCAGCCTATTTTTTTCTAGTTAATGTGACCTTCTGAACCTTAGTTATCTCAACCTTATTTTCTTAAGATTTCAAAATTCTTTTTAGTGGCTAGTACGCCTCAATTAAAATCAATCATCACAATATAGGTAGGCCACCTCGCGTGCAGTTTGCTAATGCGTTAGCATGCCCGCCTTGATATCACCATCAACGCGTCTGTGGGCGCTTCGATTCCTGCTACGACCCGAACACCAAACAAGTCAACGGGTCTTCACGCGGTGGATTTATCCCACCTACAGCTAATGCTGCGTGACATTTCTGAGGGTTCTCAAAGCTTCCTTTTCTCTAAGTTGGTTTCACTGAACAATGTCTGGAATGCCAGTTCGGCGACTCCCGGCTATAAAAAAGGCAGGTCCCTTGGTTCACTTGAGCTTAAACATGGAATCGTGGCAGCACTCAGTGACTAAGAAGGAAGTTCACCACTGTGGTATTCACAATGGACTGAATAGTCTAAGTGAGCCTGATACATCGGGCCTGCCACATTAATATCTCTAGACCTTAACCTAATAAGTAAATATAAATTAAATATTAAATCAAATTATGCTTTATTGACATCAAAAACACTCTAGGCAGACAAGAACAGAGTAAATTGTTGTCCGAAAAGACTTTTGCTTTGAAACAAGGGCTTGAAGGAAAGTTCCCAAGGCAGTCGGGGTACAATGAGGGCCGAACTATATTAATACCCTGCACCACGTTTGTAGATACTAAATTTTCGATACAATATCACATCCTCAAATTTTGTTGGGGCTATTCATAAGGTTGTCCAAACACATACATTTAAATATCACTCGATTGGACAGAATTGACTAGACTTCTCGCACTACCATCTTATAGACCCAAGAATTTATATGTCGGCGTCTAATGCACTAGGTGGAACAGCAATGTTTTTATTAGCTAAAAAAAATATGGCGAAACATTTAAATCTGAAGCAATTTTAAGGAAACTTCGCCACTATAAGGTTCCATCATTCGGCGACAACTATTATTTATATGGGGATCTATAATCTAAATCTGAACCGATTTCTTCCAACTCAATAGGGTTCTATTCTGATGTCACAAAACACATACTGCCTGCCAAATTTGCAAGGTCGATTGGACTCAAAACCTGCGACCTATACTTTTGATTACAAAGAATGTAGTTCATTGGCATAGACGGACATGGCATACTCATCGAGTGCAGGAGCTCACCTGAGCATTTTGCCAAAGACACCATGTGTCTATCTCGTGCTCTTCTGGTTGTTGCAAAACATATTGCACTAACTTATAATACCCTGCTTCCACAGTGTGGCGCCGCAGGCCTGTATAAAAATGTATTCGGCCTACCGCTACCACATTATCCGCTAAAGCGTTTTTATTGACCCAGCCAAAAACCTATGGTAACCATCATCTCATTCCCACAAATTTGACGATTACCAGGAGTAAAGCTTGTCATTACTACTGCACAAGCCGGGAGTTATAATGACTTAACTGTTAATGACAAAAAATAAATAACTTCTCGGCTATATTTTCGCAATGTTTTTATTCTCAAAATTTCTTTGGGCAGTTGGGCTGTTAATTGAATTAATATTCCTATATATTATTATTCAATAGAATAAATGATAGGTACCAGTTAGCGTAGCTACATATTCTACATAATTGAGCACTTACATAAAAAATCCAAAAGAATATGTTATGTAAACGGTAATTCTGAAGATCTTTCGCGTTTAAAAACTTTTTATCAGCAACATAGTTACATAATAATTCGTGTTTAATGACTACATTTATTTCCTATTTTTATTGTGTGAAATTAATTTGCGTGCTAATCTTATTTAGAGCGAATTTATTAGATTTTTTTACTTTTATTTATACAATATTCGTTTCTATTCAAGTTTCTCCTATTGCAGCATCACTCCCCATATTTTGATCCATTGTAATCGGCGATACATATCAATATTTTCGAGATTGCGCTTACCTGAGACAAGTAAGTGGCTATTTTGCAAGCTTTTTGGTATATCTACGGGCAATAAAGTCAATTACATATTAGCGTGATTATATGCATTAAAAGCGACTACTTATTTTGGCCGAAAGTATGCCTGGCGGAGAAGTACTTTCCTCCTAGAGACAATGCGTATGTAAATTGTTAATCCGAAGCGATGGCAATTAATAAGTGGGTTATGTTAATTTTTAAATAGGTTACCTACAAGATTTACCGAGGTAATAAGAGCTTTTGCTAGGATAGCGTATAGAGTACCGCATTTAGCAGCTAAATCAAAAATAAACATCTGTAAAGCAGTAATAGCATTTAAAATTTTTTGGTACCATTTTTATCATAATCTTGCGTGGTGGAATGATCGGGACATCACAATAAAAACATTAATAAAAAAATGTTTATTTTTCTTTACAAATGAATTATTTAAAGAAAGTAGTAAAACTAAACATTAAAAAACTCGTCTTAAACCAGCCTTTAGTCTGTTTTTTATTATAGAATGGAAATGCGACCGATTGTTAAATGTATCAGAGACACTTCCGAACACAAGTGACGATAATCAATAGATTTTCGCATCTGTAAATTATTTTTGCCATGTCATCCCGGATGGAAATTGAATCATGTGGTTTGATGAAATGTGAGCTTTTCGCCGTCACCTACTTTAGACAATATTTTCTCTCAAATATTTCAAAATTTTTTTCGGTTGAAAGTTTTTCATTTCGACCTACACCAAAATTTTCAATTAAAATGCAAAATATTTTGAGCCCTCTCAAATTTCCAAGAATTAAAACGGTAAAGTTTTTTTTTGTTTTTGTACAATCGAATGAGACAATTAAAATTATTATTTCCACACAAAATATAAAAGCATGATAGTAGATGTATACTTTACATTTTGCTGAAACGATCATAAAAAGTTTAATTACAATTTCGGTATTTTAATAATAGAATATAATATGGTAATTACCAGTAGTATAATAATAATTAAAAAAGAAATAATAATAATACAAACATTTTTTCGTACTGTTGTTTTTTTTTGTGTAATTTGTTTTTTCTTTAAGTCAGTTTTTCAACAATTTAGCACAATTTAGTTTTAAATACCAAAATATTTTGTTGATTTGTAGGACTTATCTACAAACATTGCGTTTTGCTTTAAGTAGAAGATTTCATTTAAATTTTCTCATCATTCATGTAATTTTATTTACGATAAAAAAGCTTAAAAAGACTAACCGAAGCTTACAGTGTCATGTGTGTGGTGTGTTGTAGTGTACTCGGAATAACTTTCTAACAGTTCTATTGTAAATTAAATACAATAAAAAAAAGGTCTAAGCTTGTTTCATGTAATCTAAAGACTTGTCGTTTGTTTGGTGGCTATTCTATTAAAACAAAGTTAACAGAGAGAAATGTCGCGAGCGCGGGTTACGGAGGGTTATAGAGATGAAAATGGGATTTTGAGTATATATGTAGTATTTTTTTTCAAATTTATTTAGAAAAAATTAGCTAAATTTAAAAAAAAAGCTCGGACTATTGAGATTTTACCTTTCTTTTAATTTCTAAGAATTAAAGTGTTAAAAAAAACAAAATAAAAATGAATATAATGTTTTTATGGAATGGCAGGATATGGGCGTGTGCGTGTTGTTTTGTTTGCTGTATTATGAAGGGAAATTGCCGCTTTAAAAAAAAAAAAACCTTTAAAGACTATATAAAATAAATTTTAGTAAATAAGAAACGTTTGTGTGGTGTTTGTTCGTATATAGTATAGAGCAGAAAATGAATCTACATAATACTTCTTGTTTTTCCCTATAGTAGTAGAGCGGTTGTGTAATACAAAATAGCTTCTTAAAAAGTTAGGACAAAATAGCTTCTCAACTAGAAAAAGCCCAATTTTGTTAACAATTTCAATATTTTAAGTACGGTTCACACAATCACTTGCCATGAGAAAATAATTCAATAAGATTTTAAACAATACACTTAATTAATGCGCAATGTCCCAATTAAACATATGTACACATTGAAAATGTGCTAAAGGTTTTTTTACTTTGTTTTTTTGGTTCACTCTATGCGGACGAGAAAAATGCTAAACTAAACTACAATAATAAATAAGACGAAAAATTTGAAAAATATCTAAAAAAAAAAAACGATTGCTTTTCAAAATCGAAAACAAAATATGAGCTTTTCCCAGCACTATGACGACTAAGCGTGTGTTTATTATCATTGTTTTTGTTTTGTTTTTTTGTTTTTTAATATAAAAAGAGAATATTTTATGAAAACTTTATAGTGTGTGTTTATTGTTGTTGTTTGGTTGGTGTTAGTGCCTTTAAATATTGTTGGCATGGTTTTGTTGCATTCACTAGTAGGAGCTGCGATATCGAGATCTGAGATAAACCAATTAATGCGCATCGAAATTTCGAACACCCATAAAGAGTTTTTTTTTTTGGGATATCGCTAAAAATGAAGATGGTGATAGTCCTGATAGTCAAAACTATTGCGTCTGTGTAAGGGACTATATTCAAAAAATTGCAACGGATAGCCGAAACGAAAGGTATGCAATTTTTATAGAACCTCTATTTCAAGCTTGACCAGGACTGGAATAAATGGGAATTTTTTAAACTTTGCTACAATGGTCTATTGTTAACGATAGTGTCGGGATTTAAAACATACAGACGCGACCATTTAAGAATTTTCAATTTTGATCAAGAAACATTTCGATGTTTTATAAAAAGAAATGGCAAACTTCTTACAACGCTTTACTCACAAAAAAAAATTCTGATTTCAATCACGAAATTAAATTGATCCAATTAAAATTTTAATTGAAATGTCTTCAATCAGAGAAATTGATAGTATCAATTAAATTGAAGGATCAATTAAAAAGTTAATTGATCTAATTAAAAATTAATTGATACTATTATTTTTGTTGATTTTTTTTGTTTCAATTTAAAAAAATTGTTGAATCAATTAAATTTTTTAATTGAATATTTTTTAAAACTCAATTACAATTTTAATTAGAAAAATTTTCGTGAAATTTTTTTGTGTGTATATGCACGGTTAGGAGGACTCAAGTGTAATAGAACCAATTTATATACAATGAGAAATATGTGATCGATCATTTTTATAGGCACATATTCATACAGATTTAAGTTAGCAATTGTGATTGAGAAAATTTGTTTACAATTTTCTTGACAAAAGTCAGCTATATCTTATTTTCTTCTCGATAAAGCAATTTAATTTTCTTTCTACTCTTTCTAACAATGAGAAATATGCGATCGATAATTTTTATAGGCACATTCATTCATACAGATTTAAGTTAGCAAACCCCTATTGTGATTGAGAACATTTTTTACAATCTTCTTGACAAAAGTCAACTATATTTTTTTTTTGTTCTCGATAAAGAAATTTTAATTTATTTCTATTCTTTTTGATGTCATATAAGCAGGTTCCATTTCAAAGAAATATAAAAATGTTCGGCAATTTTGTTAAAAAATGTTGGGTGAGCACGAAGCGAAAATCGAGTAGTCGTTCGACCATTGGTCAAGAAAACTACAGTGCATACCTTCAGATGAGATTTAACACACATGGGGCTAAAGTCCAGTCCAACACCGAATCGCTCAATTATTTTTTGGCATTATTCTTTGAACTTTCGAGACTATAACAATTGGGACCTTTTTCAGTTTTGGGACTAAAATTGGGGCTAAAGCCAATCCAACACCGAATCGCTTAATTTTTTAGCAATGCTCTGTAAACTTTCGAGTCTACAAAAATTTGGACCCTTTTTCAGTCTTGGGGCTAAAATTTAAATATAGACCTCGACTCAAAAAGGCAGAAAAAAAAACATAAACAAAAGCCAAACTATAGTTTGGTGCCTTATTCCTAGTTCTTCTTTTGGGTTTTTTTTTATTTTGTACCACTAATCGATTTCGGGCATCAATAAAACTCAAACATTAATTTATCGATATCTCAGCACTACTTCCAATACACACATGTGTTCGAAAGATACAAGAAAAGAAAAGAGCATTTAAGTGAAAAATAAAAACATATGGTAAAATATGTTTTGAATTGTTGAAACTCATATAACCATTAACAATAAATATTGTGGATGTACTATGTTTGTGAACGTATATGGGGGCTATACATACGTAAGTATATATTTTGTTTATTTGTTTTTTTTTTTATTGTTGTTGTTTTGTATAACATTAAAAAAGTTGAATTCTATTGATGTTCTCAATAGGGGGAACTGCATTTCTTTATATTTTCTATATAAGTATGTTTAGTGTAGTTTTTTGTTGATTTTTTCTTCTTCTTCTTCCTCTTACTATTGATTTGTATTTTAATATTTTGTTTGTTTTGTGTTTTTTATCGTTTGTCTGGTGGTTATTTAAATATGGTATTCGAGTTTTCATTTCGTTATGAAATTTTAGTATTTATTTCCTCCGTTATTTACTTTGCTTTCTTTCTTCTATTATTATATATATTTTTTATATATATTTTTTTATTTATTTTTTTACTAAATAACAACAAATGCATTATTCCAATGCATTGGATATATATTCCTCTTCCATTTTCTCTCTTTTGTTCGCGCTAATATTTAAATCGTTTATAACGGTTTTCTATCTTCCTCTTCTTCTTTTATATATATATTTTTTTTGACAAAACTAAATGTTAGTGATAATAAAAGTGGGTTAGGGGGAGGGACTTTTGTTATTGCATGATTTAGCGCAATATTTTGTTGCATTTCAATGCAGATTGTTTAGTATATGTTGTTGTTGTTGTTGTTGTCGTCTATATGTTGATATCAGATGATTCAAGCCACTGTAATACACATATAGGAATTTATACGGAATTGAGGATAACTTCAATTTCTAATGTGTTTTATTGTGTTGTGTTGCAATAATTGTCGTTGATCTCGAGACTGTTCGACAACGTACTCGAGGTGGCAGTGTCCATGTTGTCTCAACGGCTGGTCATAGAGATTCCTTTGATGGTACCCATATGGTTGGACCAGACTGTGACCATACCATTGACTTGACTTTGCTATAGATTTCCTCGATTGTATCACCTTGTACAACACCTGTAATGAACTACAGCAGCGCATTATCTATATTTTAGTTATTTTTTTTATTGTACAATATAGCAACAAAGAAAAATTAGTTTCTAATTAAATTTTATAGGAAATGGGATGAGAAATAAGAAACAGGTGGTATTAATATTAATATAATCTACACTCAAAAAAAGTTTACTTTGATCCAAACATTTTGACCTTCCCTTAAATAACCCTTTCGAGCCTAAAGTTGCCTGTGGGTAACTTTTTGTGTTTTGAGACTCATTGTCAGCGTTGTTTTTGTTTTTGTTTTTGTTCATCGAACTGTCACGGTATCGAAAGCTACAAGTGTTTTCTTCAAGTTGAATGAAAAATCAGCTAATTTAGTTGTCAATTTGCAAAATTTTTTTCATTAATTCGCATTTAAAAAGAGGTTTAACAGGTTGGCTGATAAGTCCCCGGTCTAACAAAGAAAAACACTTTCTTTTGTCAAAATTCGTTTTTATTATTCAACATAGTTCCCTTCAAGACGGATACAACGATTATAACGACCTTGTACAATTTTTTGATACCATTTGTAGTACTCCTTCGGTTTGCCTCAAAATAGGCCTCAGTTTCGGCGATCACCTCTTCATCTGCAGCCAAAGTTTTTCCCTGCGAGCATCCTTTTGAGGTCTGAGAACAAGAACAAATCACTGGGGCCAGATCTGGAGAATCACGGTGGGAGTGGAAAGCACATTCGTAAGCCCAATTCAGTGAATTTTTTGCGCAAATCGTTCTCCAATTGACTTGCTGGCACGGTGCTTGCCTGGTGGAACAACGACTTTTTCTTCTTCATCATAGCGGGCCGTGCGTTCCGTTTTTGCCGTCGCGATTCTAGACCTTCGAACGCTCCAATTAACGTCCATACTAATAGTCACTGTTGATGTTTTTTCCCTTCTTCACAGATAGATCGATAAAAATTTATTCAACTGCGCATCCCAAAAAACAGATGGCCAATTCACTCTGCAGCGGGCTTTTGAGTCTTTCCACGCTTCCCGGAGACGGTTCACCGGTCGCTGTCCACTCAGCCGACTGTCGATGGACTCAGCGAGTGGTAATGATGGAGCCATGTCTCATCCATTGTCACATATCAACGGAAAAACTCGGGTGTATTACGAGTTAACAGCTGCAAACACCGCTCAGAATCATCAACACGTTGTTGTTTTTGGTCAAATGTGAGCTCGCGCGGCACCCATTTTGCACAGAGCTTCCGCATATCCAAATATTGATGAATGATATGACCAGCACGTTCCTTTGATATTTTTTGGATGTTTTCGTCGTCCTTCGTGCTCATTTCACCACGCTTGAATTTTGCATACCAATCAATTATTGTTGATTTCCCTGGGGCAGAGTCCGGAAACTCATAATGAAGCCAAGTTTTTGCTTCCACCGTATTTTTTCCCTTCAGAAAACAGTATTTTATCAAAACACGAAATTCCTTTTTTTCAATTTTTTCACAATAACAAAAGTTGTTTCACAAAAGACGCTCTATCTCACAAACTAATTGACTTACAGACGTTAAATTTTGACACGAATCATTTGAAGGTTGGTTACTATATAAAATAATTATGCATTTAATACTAGCGACGCCATCTACCGGGACTTATCAGCCCAACTCTGGTAGATACATTGACTTTTTTCAAAAATTACAACTAAAATGTTGAAAGTTTTTATTAAAAATCTGTTGTAAGCTACATGTCAAATAAAATATTTGAAAAACAGTGACGAGAAATGCGGCGATGATGTGGAAAATATATCTGCATTGCAGGGGGGAATTTTGAAGGGATCGTAAAAAGGGAGGAGGCCATAGATATCGACCTTCTTGACAACATACTAGTGGATTAGCACACACACAATTTTTTTTTCGGATTCAATCACGAAATTAATTGTTCCAATTAATTTTTTAATTGAAATGTCTTCAATCACAGAAGTGATAGTATCAATTGAAAAAATTAATCGTCAGTCAATTAAAAATTAATTGATCCAATTAAAAAATTAATTGATACTATTAATTTGTGTGATTAATTTTTATTTCAATTAAAAAAAATTGTTGAATCAATTAAATTTTTAATTGAATATTTTTTAAAACTCAATTAAGATTTTAATTGGAAAAAATTTCGTGATTTTTTTTTTCTGTGCAGGAATATTGACGCTTTATTATACTTTGGGTTTTTTACACCGCCAGTTAAATTGACAGGATTCCAAACCAAAAAAAAAACAAAACCTTTTCGTGAGCCACGCGTTTTCACGCGAAGCCGTAAATGAAATTTAAACGAAATCTCGTGAATGTGCGTGAACGGGACTAACAAAAAATGTGTGGCGAGTGAGCGTGAGTAAAAATCAAATTGTATTCGTGATTGTGAGTGAGTAAAATTTCTCCGAAATCACGCTCCCGATAAAAAATCACTTTCACGATCCAACTCATGCTCACGATCAAGATAAAATTCACGTTCACGATAAAATTCACACTTACGGTAAAACAGAGACACTAAAAGTCACAATCACGAACAAATTCACGTTCAAGCATTAAATTCAAGCTCACCGATTTTAATCACCTTTACTTATTTTAATCCACGCTTAAGATTCAATAGCGTGACTCACGAACAAATTTCCGCTGAATTACGAGAATTTTATTTGAGCCACGAAAATTGTCGTCGAATCGTGCGAAAGCGTGAGGCATAAACGTTGTTCATGCACTGAAAAAAAATCAACTTGTCGTTGAGGCTCAAAGATTTCATAGTCTTTAAATTACGAATGCAAATATGCTAAGAAGACGCATTTCTCTAATATAAAGTTTTTCTTTCCTTGTCCAAAAGTCGATAAACTTTTCAATTGAAGTCGTATTGTCTTTATAATTAAGTGATTTCCTACTTAAAAATGAGGTATTCATAACATGAAAAAAAACAAAAATGTTTGGGCTAAGGTCAACTTGACTTTAATAATTCAGAAAAATTCTTTAAATTTAATGAAATTGTCTTTAAACTTGTTGTCTTTTTGCATCTTGACTACAAAGCAAAAAATCGTTCAAATATAGGACATGTTTTTCAAAACTTTATTTTGAAGACGGGTTTTACTTGAAACATAGCATAATTTCTATTGGAAGTCGAGTCTTAATTTAGAAAATAACATGGTCGTTAACTCGTTTTTAAAGGACTTTCATAGCATATGACGAAAAAAAGCTGAAAAAGCGAAAAATTAAAATTTGCTTCCTAGAAGCAAGTACACAAAACCCAAATTTAAAGGAGAATTGTGTCTTAAAATTATCCTTACTTGTATTCTCCGCTTCTTTGGCTCGGAATCAATACCAACATTTTTAAAGTAAGGACAAAATCTTTGGAACCGGGCATGCTTTTTTTTCAGTGTGTGTGAGCGTGCGCAAGTATGACTTTTCATTTCTTGAATTGGCGTGAGCGTGAATTCCTACCTACATGGCGTGCGTGAGTACAAATATTTCTTCGTGAATGTGTTTGAGCGTGAGTGAAATTCCACTCACTTCGGCTTAAAATAAAGACAGATTTTAGGGAGTTATCTATCTTTAAATATAGGTTATATAAAATTAAAATTAGGATACAGACATGATCTACCGAATTTTCATTTTCTTTTTGTGAATATATTAACAAAGTTATTCACGTACAAATAAATTTCGGTTTAAAAATCCAAATTATAACAGATACTTCAAAGTAAAAAAAAATGTTTTCATAATTTCAAAATAGCTTTAAGCCATAATTTCAAAATCCTAATATCTTAGCTCATATTTGAAGCTTTTTTTATCTTTAATTCAAAGAATAAAGACATTGACAAAGGGAATTTCAAAAGAATTTCAAAGATTCGTCAACTAAACTTAAAGGAGATTTTTAAATCAAAGATTTTTCTTTATTTTTAGGAAATGTTTCCTTAATATTGTGTAAATTGCGTGATGTTACATTATCTTCCATATAGGTAAATATTTTTTCAGTGTATATATAACTGTAAAATATACGTTTTGCCTTTATGGGCAGGGCTGTCAACTTTGGCCGACTTTCTACTTATATATTAGAAAATGTCGATTTGCCTCGAAAATGATATTAGCTCCGTTTGGGTATTCAATAACACAAACAAGTCAGCAAAAGAGAACCGGAACATTTGATACATTTGTCAGAAGAGATATTGCAAGTTTGTGGTAGAGATTTTGTTTCCAGTAAAATCTTTGTAACAAAGAAAGCACCAGCACAATGTATGGCTCCCGCAGATGGCGTTCGCTTACTTTTCAGCAAAGAGAGTAAAATACACTCTTACTCTCTTGCTAGTTTTTACTGCATAATTTTGCTAGAAAAGTGCCCGAACAGACTTATTTTAACAATCCACACGAATTCGTAAATAAGTGTAAAATTTGTTTGCTGTTTTTATATGAAATATATTTATTTTTAACCAAAATTTATTTTTTATTTTTAATGTTATTTTCGTATTGAAATGCAAAATAATTACTTTTGTTTTCAATCAAAAAATATGGTTTATTTTATTATTATTTATATTGCCAATTTTTAAAATGAAAGTACCCACGATTTTTTTGAGAATGGTGTTGCATTTACGGCGTTAGGTCTCATATATGTTCGTGTTGTAGTGCAAAACCGAGTTAGAACCAATAAAGTTTAGTCTATCTGGGGCCTGTTCGAAACCGCAACTTTTTACTATGGTGAGATATCAATTTACTATGGTGAAAAACAATTGCTACTACTTTTTGTTCTTTTTGATATAATCCAAACATGCCAAAATGTTAGTGATGTCGTAAATGTAAAGAATTTTGAACAAGTGTCAAATTTCTTACTAGCCTCCTGGGCTCGTGAAATTATACTCACCTCGATTTACGTCAAATTTTTACCAATTGTAGTAAAAAGATTCGGTTTCAAACAGGCCACTAGAGGAAGATTTTTGGATGTATATTAAAAGTATTGACTTGAGAAGAACTTTTTTGTTTTTGCTAAGTAGTTAATAATAGAGACAAGTTTTTCAAATGTTTTCCAGTTTGTTTCTGACTATGAATATAAAAACCAACTTGTTGGCCATAAAGTCGATGTTTACTTTTTGAATAATCAGAAACAAAAATGTTAATTTGTTTCAATTTAGAAAAAGTTTTAAAAAATATCTATTCAGCCTCAATTTCATCTTAAATATGCTTCTTGTTAACTTGTATATAATGTTGTGGTTCTCAGTTAGTATTTATATGAATTCTCAACATGAATATTTCTACAATATTATTATTATTAATTTATAATAAATTATGATCAAAATAAAGGTACTAACAACTAAGGTTTTCGGCCTATATTTATTTTTTCTTTTTTCAAGCAAAATCAATTCTTTTTTAAAGATTTTTTTTAAATTTTTTTTTTTTTCTTTAGTTTCTAGTCAGGCTTTGTAGGTCATGAGTTTATGCAAATAAAAGATTATTTATTTCATATTTATATCCTACGTTTCGATGGGGATTATATATTATAAGCTCAATGACAAGGCGTTCCACATTGCAGTGAAACAACTTAGAGAAGCTTTGAAACCCTCAGAAATGTCACCAACATTACTGAGGTGGGATAATCCACCGTTGAAAAACTTTTTGGTGTTCGGTCGAAGCAGGAATCGAACCCACGACCTTGTGTATGCAAGGCGGGCATTCTAACCATTGCACCACGGTGCAATATTGAAAAGAAAAAAGCACTCGCGAATTTCCATAGTGTTTCCATAGTATAATTTATTAAAATAAATATAATCAAAAAATCATTCTTGTCTATCACTTACCAGTAAAGTATTCTCCAAACTCTTGTTCCATCTTTATGGCTCGCTCATATGTTTTCTTGGCTTGCTCTTCAGTCATTCGGCGATTCATTTCCCTGTAAAATAATTGTGATATGTTTTCAATTGTAAGGAAATTCTAGAAATTTTCAAAAGATTTTATTAAGGTGTTTAAATCCAGATTCAAATAACATCATAAACCAAGAAAGTTATAAACGTCTCATGTTAATCCAAAGTCATATTATTTGTTGGCAGTGTACATACATTACACTCAATTGCGCATACGATTCACTCTTCGGAGGACGGAGGAATTTCCGTATCAGTTAATTTACACTTATTTTTTATATTCATTAAAAAAATTTGATGTTTGTTTTTTAAGAGGAGAAAGCACAGAAAACAAATTAAAAACAAAACAAAAAATAAAAATTAATAATTTACAGAAGAAAATGTGCAATCAACCTTTAGCAGACAAAAATCAGCGCTGTGAATTGAGTTGGGGCCTCAATACCTTTTTTGGTCCATAATAACATCGAGTCAGGTAGATCAAATATTTAATAAAAAAAAAAAAAAAAAATAAGACAAACCACCACAACATCTGGTAGCATATTAGTATACATTTAACATGCTGGTTCAAGTATTTTTGAAAAACGGTACACAGAAAAAAATTTCACGAACATTTTTCCAATTCAAGTCTTAATTGAGTTTTAAAAAATATTCAATCAAAAGTTTGATTTATTCAAAAATTTTTTTAATTAATATCATAGATATTTCAATTAAAAATTAATTGGTTCAATTAATTTCGTGATTGAAGACAAAAAACTTTTTTTTTGTGTATTTAATCTGCATGAGAAAATATTTTCAAACTTTTTTGGTACATTGCCCATCACAATTGATGATTGTTATAGTTTCATTTAAGAGTCTACGATAGCAAGAAGCACAATAATGATACGTTAACACCAATGGAGATGTATTTAGGAGAAAAATTGTAGATATCGCCAGTGTTGCCAATATTGCGTTTTTTAATACCGTGCCGCCACACTGTGGACACCCAGAAGGAGACGAGATAGACACATGGTGTCTTTGGCAAAAATGCTCAGGGTGGGTTCCTGAGTCGATATAGCCACGTTTGTCTGTCCATGAACACATTTTTGTAAACAAAGTCTAGGTCGCAGTTAGAGTCCAATCGACTTCAAATTTGGCACAAGTATGTGTTTTAGCTCAGAACCCTATTGATTTTGGAATAAATCGGTTCAGATTTAGATATAGCTATTTCGCCCGATAAGGACTTATATGGCCCAGAAGCCAGAGTTTTACCCTAATTTGCTTAAAATTTTGCACAAGAAGAACAATTAGTACTATAGTCAAATGTGCCAAATTTTATCGTTCGCCCGATTTACACTCATATGACCACAGAGGCCTATTTTTTGCTCCGATTTAGTTGAAATTTTGCACTGGGAGTAGAATTAGCATTGTAGCTATGCGTGCCAAATTTGGTTGAAATCGGTTCAGATTTAGATATAGCTCCCATATATATGTTTTTCTGATTTAGACAAAAATGGACAAAATACCAACATTTTCCTTGTAAACTCGCCACTGCTTAGTCGAAAAGTGTTAAAAATGACTTTAATTTTCCTAAACTTCTAATACATATATATCGAGCTATAAATCATAAATAAACTTTTGCTAAATTTCCTTAAAATTGCTTCATATTTTTTTACTAACATAGTGTGAAACCCTAGTGCATTAGCCGACTTAAATTTTGAGTCTATAGATTTCAAATTCTGTCCAGATCGAGTGATATTTAAATGTATGTATTTGGGACAAACCTTTATATATAGCCCCCAACACATTTGACGGATGTGATATGGTATCGAAAATTTAGATCTACAAAGTTGTGCAGGGTATAATATAGTCGGCCCCGCCCGACTTTAGACTTTCCTTACTTGTTTTATGTCAAATTTATCCGAATTTATCACATTTCATTGGATACAACAAATTTCGGTGTAATATGCTGGCACAGAAATTATGATGAAATTTGTTGACGACTGACAAAACAAGTTTTTATTATTCCTTTAATTGTCATGTGTATATAGAGTGTGGAAGTAATGATTATCACATGCAGACTGGGTAAGCTAATTTATACAATTTATATATATATTTAAGAAAAAATAAGTATAACACCACCAAGTACATTGACGGCGAAAATAAAGTTCCATTTTACGAC
>PGFW01029311.1:0-15761 GCA_003123925.1 Haematobia irritans | reverse complement strand
GGTAGAAAATCGCTACATAATCGCTAACATCATAAACAGGTGGACGAGTCTACAGAAAGACGGACATTATAATCAATGATCAAGGGCAAGGGGTGGAACAAAAACAACTTCATCACTTGTCTTATATCGGGAAGGGGTGGGAACAAAAACAAACTCATCACTGTCTTATATCGTGCAAATTCATTTATATGCACGAACGCTTTCCATAATGTGTGGATAATTAATTTCATTCGAATTAGAAAAGCTTTTCCATAAAGAAAAAAAAGGTCTACAATTCGTTTTTACGATTTAATATCGGTCAAATTCAATGCAAATCACGTAACATCAGTTAGAGTAGCCACATAGCGGAAGTTTATTACAAAACACCTAAAGAATGAAATATAATTAATATTAAATATTATATGCGGGATATTTATGGTTTATATACACACACACACTTTTTTGGTAATGCAAACATATATGAGAGACTTAATTAGTAAATTCTTAATTTGCGCCCCTTTGGTAGAAATTTCAATTAAAAGGTAAATTGGAGTGTGTACGTGCCCATTGAGTGTGCTACAGTGCGTATGAGTTATGTGTATAGGGGATATCTAAGATAATGTTACATGTTTACTCATACCGCAATGGAGTGTACTGGAAAACACGAATATTGTGGAACTGACTATACGTAATTGTACACGGTCTGCCACATGTGGGTAATGATTCTAACAAAAAAATATTTTTTTACTGTTTTATAGATTGGCAGAATTCTCAATGTTTCAGGTAGATTTTGCAAAATGATTTCCTCTCCAATTAAGAGGCATTTCACAAATTTTTTTATTTAGCAATAATTATTTTGACCAAATTTTGTATAGAAATAAAATTTGGACAAAATTTTCTATCGACAATAAAATTTTGACAAAATTTCTATTAGAACATAGAATTTTTGACAAAATTATTCTATAGAAATTAACATTTTGACACAAATTGTCATAAGATATCAAATTTGGTCTTAGGACAAAATTTTCCACAGATATTAAAATTTTGACAAAATTATTCTATAGAAATAAAATTTGGACAAAATTTTATATAGGAATAAAATTTAACAAAATTTTCTATAGATTACAATTTGAGACAACATTTTCTTTATATATAAAAATTGGAAAAATTTTTTATAGATAAAAATTTTGGAAAACATTTCCTATAGAAATAAAATTTTGACAAATTTCTATAGAAATAAAATTTTTGAACAAAATTTTCATTAGAAATAACTTTGAACAAAATTTCTATAGAAAATAAATTTGGACAAAATTTTGTATAGAAATTTAAAATTTGGAAAAAAAATTTATATAGAAATAAAATTTTGACAAAATTATTCTATAGAAATAAAATTTTGACAACATTTTTCTTATAGAAATAACATCTTGAAACAAAAATGTTCTATAGAAATAAAAATTTGAAAAATTTTCTCATGTGATATAAAATTGTGACAAAAATTTTTTTTATAGGAATTAAAATTTTGACAAAATATTTTATAGAAATAAAATTTTGACAAACGTTTATCATATAGAAATTTAAAATGTTGACAAAATTTACTATAGAAATAAAGATTGATATAGAAATAGCATTTGGACAAAATTTTTGTATAGAAATCAAAATTTGGACAAAATTTCTTTAGGAAATACAATTTTGACAAATTTTTTATAGAAATAAATTTTCTCTATTAGAAATAAAATTCTTCAAAAAAATTTTCTATTGAAATAAAATTTTCAAAAAATTTCTATTTGAAATAAAAATTTTCAAAAAAATTTCGTTATTGAAATAAAATTTTGACAAAATTTTCTATAGAAATAAAATTTGAACTAAATTTTCTATAGAAATTAAAATTTTGAAACAAAAAAAAAAATTCTAGAGAAATAAATTTTGGACAAATGTATTTAATAGAAATAAAATTTAGAAAAATTTTTATAAGAATATAAAATTTGACAAATATTTTCTTATTAGAAATACAATTTTGACAAAATTTCTATAGAAATTAAAATTTGAACAGAATTTTCTATAGAAATAAAATTTGGACAATATTTTATATCAGAAATACAGTTTGGAAAAAATTTTCTATTAGAAATAAAATTTTGGCAAAAAATTTCTATAGAATAGCAATTTTGACAAAAATTCTCTATAGAATAAAATTTGAACAGAATTTTCTATAGAAATAAAATTTTGGACAAAATTTATATGGAAATAAGTTTGGACAAAATTTTCTATAGAAATAAAAATTTCGGTCAAAATCTTTCTATTTAGAATACGAATTTTGACAAAAAATTTATATAGGAAATAAAATTTTGAACAAAATTTTTCTGTTTGATTAAAATATTGACAAATTTTCTATAGGAATCAAATTGAGACAAAATTATTCTATAGAAATAAAATTTTTGACAGAATTAAAATTTTGACAAAATTTTCATTAGAAATAAAATGTTCAAAAAATTTTCTATGAAATAAAATTTTTCAAAAAAATTTCTTATAGTAAATAAAATTTTTGACAGATCTTTTTATAGAAAACAAACTTTCTTGACACATTTCTATTGACAATAAAATTTGAAAAAATTTGCTATAGAAATAAATGTTTGACAACATTTTTTATAAGAAATAAAATTTTGAGCAAAAAATATTTCCATAGAAATAAAATTTTGTAGTACAGTCGAAAGCTCTGTTTTTAGGCGATATCCCATTTAGCGAAAATCTCAATTTAAACGATACTTCCAAATTCATACACGATTGAGTATTCCTAAATAACGAACGGTTTGGAAACAAATTTTTACGTTCGTTTAACGAAAAACGCTTTTAATCTTAAGAAAATTCAACTAAAAACCAGCAATATTTCACGATGTGAGAGTGGCTAAGTCCTTCGGAAATGTCCACAAAGTACGGCATTCAAGATATTTACGGATTCTCATCAAATTGTTTGGAAAACACCAAATTCAATGGCCGGATAACTAGGTATAATTTAGGTTAGATTAGAGAGACAGGCATTTCGCTTCGGAAATGGATATACCCCAGAACCGGTACAGGACTGCCTCCCTGATGTGAATGGACCACGTCCAAAGACCTGGTCGAAACTGATGGACGGGACCGATCATTTTAACAACGGGCTTTTGTCATTGACTGTCGTACATTTACATCTGATAGACACTCGGCTTGAATTCATTTCCAAAGGGACATGACCTAGGAGAACTTAGTAGGACTAGACAGGTCCTCATTAACCAGTCGGGACAAACCCTTATTTTTGTCGCGCATCCAATTACACAAGGATGGGAAAAATTTTGGAATATGCTGACCACATTGGTAAATGTCTAGATCCAATCAATTAGAATAAATCAATAAATTATATGCAAATCTAAAACCTGTGACAACTGCGTTGCACTGGCCATAGTCCTGTGATTAGGTTGTGTAATATACACCATTTTTCGTAGGATCGCAGTTGGGAGGTGTGAGTGAATTTTTCTCTTATTAATGAGTGCTACCAGATTGTATATTTATTTTCCAATGACAAAGAACTCCTTCATTATAGATTGAAGCAGAAAAACTATTGAAAATGATAGGAATATCAGCATTAATTACATTAGAGGGATTTAATTACCGCTGTCAAAAACTTTCTTGGTGTTCTCGGCAAGAATAACTGTAATCTAGCGTTTGAAGAGTAACATCTATGCCGACAGGAGCAGCAGAGTAATAGTGTAAATATAGTTATTGATTGGCCTCTTTGAAACTGGGGACTGGAAAACAAATCAGGGATTCGTCTCTAAGAAGGTATTTTCATGAGGTGTATTACAGGCTCTCCTTGAGACACGCGAATCTTGGATCCTCTTTCAACCTGATACCTAGATATGTATATCAAAGCTCATCAGTTCTTTTAAGGATATTTAATTGTAATATTTTTTTTAAATTTGCATGCGCTTAGTTTAATTTGCCACATGGCTTCTTGAATTTTTACTAATTGGTAAAAAAAACTACGATTTCAATAAAAGTTAACATTATAACTATTCCCGTTCGAATTTAACGAATATTTCTTTAAATAACGAACAGGCCTGACAATATATCGTTCGTTAACCGAGCTTCAACTGTTTATTAATTTTTATTAGCTTAGTTTAGTGTGATAAAAAAACAATCAATAAATATAAAGAAAGGACAAAACCAAATTTTGATTCGTTCTCCTAACTGCAAATGATGTCTCCCAACAAATAGCCATTTAATTATTTTGCTTAATTATAATCTAAAACAATGTACAAAACAAATCCAAAAAAAAAACTTTATTATACCCAAAATGAATAAAACAATATTAACATTTTTTGGGTTTTCAGAACAAACGAATAGGGTAATTTAAACAAACCACATAATTTAATTGTTGTTGTGGGTTTTTGGTTATAAAAAAAAGAGGATATATAAATGTCAATCATTTGAAGATTATAATGATTGTAAGAAGGCACGAAAAAATAAATTTTATAAAAAAATAAACATCAAATTTAATTTAGGACGCAGTTAATAACAAATTATTCAACACCTACACAAAATGTATAGACAAAGGAGTAGATTTCCGATTCAGAAGAAAAACATGTACTTATTTTTGGATGTATGCTATCTGTAATCAAAGGGGGACACGGCCTTAAAAGCGGATTTCCTTTCTGTCAAAATTATTAAAAAAAAATACGATTATTTACTACAGAAAATTTGGCGTCGTGTACATTTTCTAAAAGTGAGAAATTATGAGAAATTCCACAGCCAGAATTATTGGATTTATGCCAAATATTAGCCATTTTTGTTGATACTTTTTTAAGGTACTAAAATTGTTTCAACACTGAAAATTGCAGTTATCATCACATAGTTAATAAAAATGTGTTATGATAAAAGCTTTAATTGGATTAGGGAAAAATAATAATAATATATACTACACCTGATGTTATTTCTTATGTCCCCACATTTAATTCTTGCACTAAACAATATATCCTAAATTTTAGCTCTTAATTTAATGAGTTTTCAATAAAATGACTAAGGCAGTGTCAGTAAATCTTGGTATTTTTTTTATAAAATCTTTGTCCTTCCTCCCCCGCCCAGTAAAATGGCCTTATTCGATTACTCCCCAATAACGTAAAAGCCTTTAATTGGTTGAAATCCATTTACTTGAATTTTAATGAAACTTAAAGCGATCAATTTGGCGATTACTTTAACACTTAAGGGCATTACACAAACAGAATGCTAAATGAACATCGTTCTCATTAAGCTTTTGCATCGGCCTAAACATATGCATTTTATTGTAAGCTGTCTTTAGTGTTGCATGTCTCCTGTGTTGTTGCCGTGTTGGATAAGAGTGTGAACAAATATCTACAAGCGAAGGAGAAAACAAAAAAAATGACAAAGCAAACTGAAGCAAATTTATTTGCGTGTGGTACAATGAGTGTTACTTGACATATAACCAAATACCACACAGATTAAATAACTCCTTATCTGGGTGTGTGTGTGTATGTGTACAAGTTTGTATATTGGTACCCAATTTCTTTTATTTCCCATTATCACAAAAGTATTATTTAAAGGTCGCCAATTAGTGGGAAATTATATTGTCTGCACTCAGATTGCCTTCGTTTTAAGCGGAGTCGGTGTATCTCTCTCTCTCTCTCTCTCTCTTTCTTCCACTCATGAAGATATTCTGTCTTAGTCTTTGCTTTATAATAAAAGCGTAACTAAACTAATTAATTAATGGATTGTAATATAATTACAAGAATTGGAGTAGTGCTTGGGTTTTCTTTTATTTTTTCCCTTTTCTTTTCGTATTCTTGGTTGACACAGATGACTGCCCTGCTTCATTAGATAACTCCAAGTTGTTGTGTAGCAAGCCCATAGCAAAGTGTTTGCATATAATGGATTCTGCCGGAGAAGGTTGTATTAAAAAATCAGCCTTGGCTATTTGAGTTGCTTATATGGGAGGTTAAATTGAACAAAAAAATTTCTTATTAAGGGGTTTTTGCTTTCTATATTACTAATTCGTTCTATTTTCTTTAACCTGTAACCGGTGAGGTGAATATTTTTTTTGCGTAATTTGCGGACGGTGTCGGTAATTTTACCCCCTCTTTTACATTAAATTTTTTTCTGCTAAAAAATGGTTTTTTGTTCATTATATATTTTGTTTGATTAGTAAACATTTGTATTTAAACGATAAATAAACAATATTTCGGAAATATGTATATTGTTCGCTTTCAAGATTAACATATACTTCTATTTTTCAACACGTCTTTTTTTTAAAATATAATGTAAAGAGTGTTCGAAGGTGGTAAATCTTTACCACGACGCCTCACCCAGTTAAAGTGTTAATCACTAAGCCGTTCAGATTTGAATGTAGTCAGAAAATCACACAATTCTATACACTTTGGCCCGTATGCTATTAATCGATCTCTTGGATTCTTGTCTATTTCATTCAGTGTCACTTTTCTGGAGTCGATTTTATGCCTGGATGATCTACACATACAGTGAGCAAACAAAAGTTGTACACCATTGTGACCATAAAATTGTGATAGAAAATGCAGTATATGACTGTGGGAAACATAAATTAATTAATACAGAGAACTAAAAAAACCTCAGTGGTTATTTCGTTTAGCCGTGATGTATAATTATTTTTTTCATTTCGGGTGAGATGTTCCGGAATACATTTTTTAAGGTCCGTTGAACAAGTGAAAGTGAGTCTGTTGGTGATGAGAGAAAGATTTTTATTTCTATAGCAAAATTTTGTCACAAATTTTATTTCTATAGGAAAAATTTGTCAAAATTTTAATTTCTATCGAAACATTTGTTGTCAAATTATATTTCTATAGATAATTTTGTAACATTTTATTTCCATAGAAAATTTTTTTCAAAATTTTTAATTTCTATAAAAATTTTTTGTCAAAACTTTTATTTTCGATAAACAAATTTTTGTCAAAATTTATATTTCTATAGATTTATTTTGTCAACATTTTTATTTCTTATAGAAAATTTTATTCAAAATTGATTTCTATAGAAGATTTTGTTAACGTTTTATTTCTACAGAAAATGCTGTCAAATTTATTCTATAGAAATTTTTTATTAAATTTTATTTGTTTATTAGAAAATTTTGTCAACAATTTTTATTTGCCATAAAATTTAGTCAAAAATTTTTTTTATTTCTATAAAAGGTTCTTGTTAAGTCTTATTTTCTATAGAAAATTGCGTCAAAATTTTATTCTATAGAAACATTTGTCAAAATTTTTATTTCTATGGAAAATTTGTCAAAATTTTATTTTGTTCAAATTATTTGTATTAGAAATTTTGTCAAAATTTTACTTTATTTTGAAAATTTTTTTCAAATTTTATTTTCGTACGAAAATTTTGTCAAAATTTTCATTTGCTATAGAAGATTTTTGGTTAAAATTTTACTTTCTATTGAAATTTTTGTCAAAATTTTATTTTTTGTAGAAAATTTTGTCAAAATTTTATTTCTTATAGAAGATTTTGTAAGTTTTTATTTCTATTAGAAAATCTATCAAAATTTTATTTCTATTAGAAATTTTTGTCAAAAATTTGTTCTTTCTATAGAAAATTTTGCAAAATTTATTTAATTGGAAAATTTTTTGTCAAAATTTTTTATTTTTGTTCAAAGTTTATTTCTATAGAATTGTCAAAAATAGTATTTCTATAGAATGTTGTCAAAATTTTAGGTTTTATAGAAATTAGTCAAAATTGTTATTTCCTATTAGAAAATTTTGTTAAGTTTTTTTCTATAGAAAATTTTGTCAAAATTTTTATTGCCATTAGAAATTTTAGTCCAAATTTTTTTTTTATTTCTATAAAAGGTTTTGTTAAAAGTTTATTTCTATAGAAAATTGCTGTCAAAATTTTATTTGGATAGAAATTTGTCAAATTTTATTTTCTATGGAACAATTTTTGTTTCAAATTTATTTGTATAGAAAATTGTGTCAAAATTATCTATTAATTTTGTCAACATTTTAATTTCTATAGAAATTTTTGTTTAAAATTTTATTTCTCTATTAGAAAAATTTAACAAAATTTTATTTCTATAGAAATTTTTTGTTAAAAATTTTATCTTCTATAGAAATAACAAAATTTTATATTTCTATTAGCAAATATTTGTCCAAAATTTTATTTTCGTAGAAAATTTTGATCAAAATTTTATTTCTATAGAAATTTTGTCAAAATTTTTATTTAAATATAGAAAAATTTTTGTCAAAATTTTATTTCTATAGAAATTTTTCTTATCAAAATTTTATTTTCTATAGAAAATTTTGTCAAAATTTTATTTTGAGGAAAATTTGTCAAATTTTATAGCTATAGAAAAAATTTTATCAAAATTTCTATTTTATAGAAAAATTTAACAAAATTTTATTTCATATAGAAATTTTTGTCGAAATTGGATTTTACAAAAAAATTTTGTCAACAGTTTACTTCATATAGAAAATTTTGTTTACATTTTTATTTCTTATTAGAAAATGCTTGTCAAAATTTTATTTGGATAGAAAATTTTGTTCAAAATTTTATTTCTATGGAAAATTTCTGTCAAAATTTATTGTATAGAAAATTGGTTCAAAATTATCTATATTTTTGTCAACATTTTTTATTTCTATAGAAAAATTTTGTTAAAAATTTTTATTTCTTATAGAAAAATTTAACAAATTTTATTCCTATAGAAATTTTGTTAAAAATTTTTATTTTCTATAGAAAAAATTTAACAAAATTTATTTCTATTAGAAATTTTTTGCAAATTTTAATTTCGCTAGAAAATTTTGTCAAAATGTTATTTCTATTAGAAATTTTGTCCAAAATTTTATTTCTTTATTTAGAAAATTTTGTCAAAATTTTTTTCTATAGAAAATTTTATCAAATTTTATTTTCTATTAGAGAAATTTGTTCAAAAATTTTTTTTTGTTTAGAAAATTTTGTCAAAAATTTATAGCTATAGAAAATTTAATCAAAATTTTATTTTTATAGAAAAATTTAACAAAATTTTGTTTCTATAGAAATTTTTGTCGAAATTGTATTTTTACAAAAAATTTTGTCAACAGTTTACTTCTATAGAAAATTTTGTTTACATTTTTATTTCTATAGAAATTTTAGTCAAAATTTTTGTTTCAACTAGGAAAATTTGTTTAAAAAGTTTATTTCTATTAGAAAAATTTTGTCAAAAATTTTATCGATAGAAAAATTTGTTTCAATTTTATTTCAAAATTCACAGACGATGATGTGACGGTTGGCACAAAGGAAAAGTGAAGAAAATGTTGTACAAAGATTTTATTTAGGCAAAGGGGCCAACTATCAGAAACTTTTTTTCGGGAGGGTTCGACTATGGCTCACTTTGGAGGTTTAGTGAACTACCAGGAGATTTTGGTTCTGATATTGCGTTGATTGTTTTTGCCTGCAAGTTAGAGGATGCTGGAATGAGGAATTGTTGGTAATTCCAAAACTGTGCGTTTTCCAACAATGTTGCAGTCTATAGGGGTTTGCCCAAATAAATTTGATAAACCATTCTTTTCTCTGAGTGGTTAGGCACTTTGTATTTTAGTTCAAGCAATTGGTTTTAAAGGCTCGAGATTCAAAACAACAAATATGATTTGAGTACAAACCATCAAAAAAAACTAAAACCGAAATTGTTATTTCTATAAGAAAATTTTGCCAAAATTTTATTTCCTATAGAACATTTTGTCACAATTTTTTTTTGCTATTAGAAAATTTTGTCAACATTTTGTTTTCTATACAAAAATTTTTGCCAAAATTTTATTTCTATAGAACATTTTCTCACAATTTTTTTGCTATAGAAAATGTTTGTCAACATTTTGTTTCATATAGAAAATTTTTGTTTCACAATTTTTATTTCAACATATAGAAATTTTTTTTTTGCAAAATTTTATTATTAGTTTTTCCTTTGGAATTTCAATTTTAGGTTTTTAGTCATGCTGTTGATGTTTAATTTATTCCACTATTGATTACAACTTTCACGGTCTCCCTTCTCAAAACTCGTTTCTGCTCCTTCACTATGTCTTTTGTGTTAAATAGTTAATAATTTACCAAAACCACTAGGCTCATACTCAGGTTAATTAACTCCCATTATATCACAATAAATGCAGATGGGGAAAGAGTCTTCTTATATTTCTTAAGAAGAGTACATAGAGTTAGAAAATATTATAGCACAAAGGCAGTGTAGATAAAATATAAACAGAGGGAGTTCAAATATTTGGAATGCTTCAGAACACTCACAAACCACATTATAAGATAAACTAAAAGAAAAAAAAAACTACACAAAAAATTATCAATTAATCTAAAATTTGATTAAACTAGAAGAGAAAAAACACAAACGAATATAAGACCCCCGGTAAGAACACCAAATATCCATTACTTTGAGGACGAAATAGCTACTACTATGCTGCTGACGCCACTGTCCTCATGGAAAATATATTTCATTACAAATACTAAAGGTCCTGCTGTTCAATGATGATTGTTGAATGCTAAAGAAAAATGTTTTTCCCTGTGATTCCTTGTTATGTCTGTTGTTTGTGGTGTTTTTTCTCTTATTTTTTTGGGTTTATTGATGCTTACTATCCCCTTCATCTGTTCTAATGTTAAAGAAAATTGATTCGTTTAACCTTTTTTTAATAACCCAGGGGTTACAAGCAATAACGCGACCACAAGTAAGACATTAAATATCACATATATTTGCATTATCAATATTCCTTGAGCGCTATATTCACCCATAATCGGGATATGGAGTGGTGTGTGGTAAATATTCAAGTGGAAGCTTAAGGGATTTGAAATATCATTCGTATTAGGAGTGAGAGAGAAGGAGAGCTAGTGATTATATGCAATGAATGTGTAGCTGTTGTTTATGTTGTCTTTATGTGGTGCAAGAGCGTAGGCTAATAATCCAGAATTAAAGGCAAGGACATAAACATATCAAAAAGTTCAATTATTCATTTTAACCTTTGCTGATCAGTGCGAGCTAAACGTTAGGAGGTAAACTATAGCGAAAAATATTTTGATTTTGAAAGAATAACAAAAGATAAAGTCTTCTTTTTGTCAAGCTCATTCCAACAATAAAATATAATTATATTAAACATATTTATCAAAGTAAAATTGGCCGATATAGTTAAGTGTGCTAATTTGGTCGGCATTCGGATTCAGATTTCGATATAGCTTCCCATGTATTATCTTACGCCGATATGCACTTATAATGGCCTCGAATACCAGGGATTTGCTTCATATTTTTGCACAAGGAGTATTATTTGATATTATCATAATTTATGCCAATTTCGGTTCAGATTTTTAGTTTAGCCCCCCATATAAAGTAATTTTTCAAAAATGCACTATTTCAACCGGGTTCAGGTCAGTTTTATAGTGCAACTTTTTGGCGTTTTTACTAATGCAACGTCTAAATATTTTAATTTATTTGTTGGAACTTTATTTCTTATGTAATTGAAAAAAAAAACAAAATTTAAGTTTTTGGGGCAAGAACATTATCTTTTCAAAATTATCCAATTTTTTTTTGGGAATTAAAAATATGAATGGAAACAATTTACAACATTTGAACTAGTTATGAGATCGTTTTAACTTTTATTGACTTTTGAGAGAAAATTGTTCTTCTTAAGCATTGCTGAAAACACATTTCCACAAATTGTTAACAAAACTCCTCAAAATCCCAATGGGGACATATATTAAAAAACGTTATTTTGGTTAATTTGTATTATCTTTCAACGCCTTGATTACTAATCCAATGTTTTGAAAACCTTTTCCAGTTAGTTAGTTGCGACACATAAGGATTTTTCGAAAAGGGATCGCTTAGCAATCCGTCTTTGCCAAATAGAATTTTTTTAAACAAAATTTTTGTTCTTTTTTAAAAATTGCCGGATTTTGGAATTGAAGAACTCGACCTTGACAAAATGAGCGGTGCATTTTTTCGGAAATTATGGTCAAAATTTCTATTATTTTTTCAAATTTTAATTTCTGGATTTTACAACTTTTTAGTCTTAAGCCACAATTTTTTTTTCTAAAACATCAGAAAAAAATTTTCACAAAGAAAAATTCCAATTTAAGTCTTAAAAATATTCAATTAAAATTAATTTAATTCAACAAAATTTTTACTGAATACAAAAAAAATTTTTGTCAATAATGCTTTCTATAGGAAATTTTTGTTCAAAATTTCTGTCATAAGAATATTTGTCAAAACTTCATATTTATAGGAAATTTTTGTCAAAATTTCATTCTTTATAGGAAATATTTTTTTTTCAAATTATCATTTCTGATAGGAAATTTTGTCGCAAAAATTCATTTTCTTATAGGAACAATTATTGTCAAAATTTATTTCTATAGGAAATTTTGTCAAAATTTCATTTCTATAGGAATTTGTCAAAATTTCATTTACTATAGGAAATTTAATAAAAATTTCATTTTCTATTGTCAAATTTATTCTATAGGAAATTTTGCTTAAATTTAAATTTTCTATAGGAAGATTTGATTAAAATTTTCAATTTCTATAGGAATTTTAGTCAAAATTTCTCTATAGAATTTGTTAAAATATTTCTATAGAAATTTTGTCAAATTTCATTTCTATTAACGAAACTTTGTCAAATTTTCATTTTCTATTAGAAAATTTTTGTCAAATTTTATTTCTATAGGAATTTTGTCAAAATTTCATTTCTATAAGAACTTTGTAAAAATTTCATTTTCTTATTAGGAATTTTTTTGTCAAAAATTTCATTTCTTTGGAAATTTTGCAAAAATTTCATTTCTATACGGAATTTTGTTCAAAATTTTCAATTTATATGGAAATTTTGTCAAAATTTTAATTTTCTAATCACCGGAAATTTTGTCAACTTTCCATTTCTATTAGGACAATTTTGCTCAAAATTTCATTTCTATAGGAAATTTTGTCAAAATTTCATTTCTATAGGAAATTTGTCAAAATTTCATTCAAATTGGGAAATTTTGTCAAATTTCATTTCTATTGGAAATTTTTGTCAAAACTTCATTTTATGGCGAAATTTGTCAAAATTTCATTTCTATAGGAGTTTTTGTCACAATTTCCTTTCTATAGGAAATTTTTGTTCAAATTTCATTTCACAAAAATTTTGTCAAACTTTCATTTCTATAGAAATTTTGTAATTTCATTTCTATAGGAAATTTTGTCAAAATTATTATCTATAGTAAATTTTTTGTCCAAAATTTATTTCTAATAGGATAATTTTTGTCAAAATTTCTTTTCTATAGGAAAATTTTGTCAAAATTTCATTTCGTTAGGAAATTTTGTCAGAATCTTCATTTCTATCGGAAAATTTGTCAAATTTTCATTTCTATAGGAATTTTGTAAATTTAATTATCTATATGGAAATTTTGTGCACAAACTTTATCATTTCTATAGGAAATTTTGTCAAATTTCATTTGCTATAGGAAATTTTGTCAACAATTTCATTTCTATAGGAATTTGTCAAAATATTCATTCAATGGGGAAAATTTTGTTCAAAATTTTCATTTCTATTGGCGAAATTTTGTCAAAACTGCATCTTCTATGGGAAATTTTGTCAAAATTTCATTTCATATAGGAAGTATTTGTCACATTCTCCTTCTAATAGAATTTTGTTCAAATTTTCATTTTCACAAAATTTTTTGTCAAACTTTTCATTTCTTATAAGTAAATTTTTGTCAAAATTTAATTTCTATTAGGAAATTTTGTTAAAATTGTAATTTGATATTAGGAAATTTTGTTTTAAAATTTCATTTCTATAGGAAATTTTGTCAAAATTTTCTTTCTATAGGAAATTTTGTTCAAATTTATTTCTAATAGAAATTTGTCCAAAATTTTCATTTCTATAGAAAATTTTCCCAAAAATTTTCATTTCTATTAGGAAATTTTGTCTTCAAATATTTCAAATTTTTATAGATTTTGTCAAAATTTCATTTCTATTAGCAATTTTTTGTCAAAATTTCATTTTCCATCTAGAAAAATTTTGTCAAAAATTTCCATTTTTTATAAGAAAATTTTGTCAAAATTTCATGTCTGTAATAGGAAAATTTTGTCAAAATTTCATTTTCTATTTAGTAGAATTTTGTCAAAATTTTCATTTCTATTTAGGAAACTTATTGGTCAAAATTTCATTTTCTATAGGAAACTTTTGTCAAAATTTCATTTCTATCAGAAATTTTGTCAAATTTCATTTCTATCGGTTGAAATTTTGTCAAAATTTCATCAAATTTTGGGAAATTTTGTCAAAATTTCATTTTCTATTTGGAAATTTTGTCAAAAACTTCATTTTCTTATGGGAAATTTGAAAATTTCGATTTCTACTTTGGAAATTTTTGTTCAAAATTTCATTTCTTATAGGAAGTTTGTCACACATTTCTTTCTATAGGAAATTTTGTCAACAATTTCATTTACAGGAAAAATTTTGTTCTCAAACTTTTCATTGCTATAGGAAATTTTGTCAAATATTTATTTCTATAGGAATTTGTCAAAATTTTCATTTCTATAGGAAATTTGTCAAAGTTTCATTTCTAATAGGAAATTTTGTCAAAATTTTCAAATTTCTATAGGGAAATTTTGGTCAAATTTCATTTCTATTGGAAATTTTGTCAAAGATTTCATTCTATTTGGGAATTTTGTCAAAATTTCATTTCTATTGGAAATTTTGTCAAAATTATTATTTCTATTGGAAATTTTCTGTCAAATTTTCATTTTCTATAAGAAGTTTCGTCAAAGTTTCAATATCTATGGCGAAATTTTTTCAAAATTTTACTTTTTTACAGGGAATTTTGTAAAAAAATTCATTTCTATAAGGAAATTTTTGTCAGAAATTCATTATATAGGAAAATTTTTGTTTAATTTTTGTTCCATAGAAAGTTTTGTTCAAAATCTTTCATTTCAATAGGAAAATTTTGTCTCTATATCGGTCTATTGCAAAGAACTTTAATTAATTTAATTTTTTTTTTTTACTATAATTAAATCTTATTATTTAAATTTAAGTTTTGATTTAATTAATGCTCTCTCCATCCGCTTGTCAGTATATAAAACTTTATAGAATTTATTTAATCAAATCCATGAGTGGACAATTTAGGGCAGGTTTTGGCCCAAAATGAACTTTAATTAGATTTTATTTATTTTAACTTTTTTCTAGTATGCAGTTAAATCGTTATAGTTATACGTTTGTTTTTACAAGAAAAATCTCAATATAATTCCATATTTTTTTTTTATTTATAACAAGCTTTCCTTGTATATATTGTAACATTAGTAGACAAAATAAAAAAATAATAAGATTTATAAATTTTTCTATTATTGTCCCACTCATTCCACTTCCAAAAAAAAAAAACAAATTCCACTCCAAACAACGCCAGGTCTGGGCGAATAGCTTAGAGACAAAGTCTATTAGACATCTTAATTTATTATTTCCTTTATTAAATTATATAATTGTCTTTAATAGGACAATGAAAATGAAAAATACAAAACGAACAAGGCAAAATGGATCCTACAACCAAAGAAAAACAAAGCGCCCACATTCGACACACCCATGTCTAACACACAAGCAACAACAGCAACAATTTAACGAGACTTAACAAACATTTAGCAGCAAAGTTTTCGTTTCTAATTAAGATTGATCTGGGACATGATAAAATGCTCCTCCGATTGTCCATTTTCATTACTTGACAACACATGTTAATCGGCAGCACCTACACACCATTCTATTGACGTTTTCATTTGCCCAACGTTATGGGGCTAGAAGAAA